>JAMKCH010044402.1:0-12377 GCA_023653785.1 Ophioderma brevispina
AATACACTTCGAGTTTATTGACGCGTCATTTCGCGGGTGCAAACCATAATATATAAAACACACGTGACTACTTATTATTTGTTGTAGGTAAGATGGAATGTTAGCTAATATTCATGATGAAACGTTCATAAAGGCAGTAGTCAATAGTTTTTAAGTTATGATCCCAACAATCAAGTAACCCGCAGAACCCATTTTACCAAAAATGAGGTGCTGGTTAACCACAAGACGGGCAATGAAGAACAGAATGGCCAAATACAATATGATTGCAATCAACATTTACTTGCCCAAATTTCTTGCAGGACAAAACGAACTTTACTGGGTCAAATGACTGGCATTTACATAATTATTATTTAATCTGATAATAATAAACATAATTTATTGGTGATAAAATATGTTTCAAAGAAGATACAAAACTATGAACTAAGTCATAGGACAAACTCCACCCATTACATTAAAAGGATAAATGGCGTGGGGTGCAACTTGCTTGTTACTGAATAATAATGTTACATCTCAACTTTATCTAGGTAAAACCTATGTTTTCAAACAAAAAACTCATACAATACAGTATATTTACTCTGTCATTAAAAATTTTCGGTTTTAGGATAACTCTTTGTGTGCGTCACCAAAATGATGATGAATTGAATTAGCTCTAATCAAATGCAGTCTTATTTGGACCAAAAACGAAGAGTTTGTTGAACGATTACATTCTAATTCGATCTTTTAAAAGCTTTTTACAGTGTGTTAAAATGCAGTTTTTTTAGTTGTTATGTACCAATGGAAACATTCATATTGCTAATATTTGTTGCCGCACCCTGTCTTTTAAAAAGGGGGATGGGAAAATGGTCGGACGGGTGTTTGGGACTTTGAGATTAATATTGGTTGTTCTGGGCGCAAAATGTACAGTGCCGTATTTGTATTTCTTAATAGCGCTCCAATTTGGCTTACAATGGGCCTGCAGGTGACGTGATTTCTGGGGTCATATTTTTAAAAAAATATTGACTCTACATTTATGAACTTTTCAGGGATAATTAGCTAACAGTCCCATATTACCTTACAACAAAGGATAAGTAGTCAACTGCTTTTGTTCAAAAACTTACGCCGCCTGCCACCAAGTGTTGCGTTTTTTTTTGGGACACATGGTGACAATTAAGACCATATCACTATTGTGTAGTTTAATATCTGGCCATACATTGCCGTACAAAAGTTGTGCCTGTTGACCACACAATGCGAATATTAGTCTTTTAATGAATTAGTTCTAAGCGATCAGTGTTAAAAAATACATACAAACATGTAATTGTGTTAGCACAATTGTTATTATAACATTGGAAGTATTATTTTGGTTATAAATGAGCTATAGCAAAGTCCATTCCTACAGTGAAATATGTCAAGCAAAATTGTGCAAACTGACCCAACCAATCAGAAAAACTGTTACATACCCAAAGCTGGTGAGGGAATAGTCTCATTAGTGCATGCAGGGAATGCCACTATCACCCGTGACCAGTGCAAGTAGGGTATTTATATCACTTGACCATGGTCATGGAAAATATGAGACTCTTGATTTCAACAGCTAATATCCGTAGAGCTACAGTGTAAACAATGGATGGGGGGGTGTTCCACACATAAGAACTGTGTACCGCTGCATTGGGTTTTGTCAATTCGGAGTAGCAGGAGTAATCTTCTTGATGCGCAGATAGAAAACAATCAATGGTGAAAAGTTACAGAACCTTGATGCACACCACATTGCCCTCAAACTCTCTGACAAATAAGACCCACTCTAACCTCTGTTTTGGGCTCCTTCATACAAACTCATGATGCTCTAACCACTACTTCTGGTATCTCTCTCTTCCTCATTGCCCACTCATCACTTCCTAGGTTCCCTATCAAATGCCTTCTCCAGTCTACCAAAACACATATAAGGCTTATTCCCTTACTTGGTAATTCCTCTTGCAACCTCCTTAAAATAAAACACTGCATTCTAATCGTTCCATTCCCTGGATAACACTCTTTTGAGGACTGCATGGACTTTAACAATATTTTTGTTTGCAAATGAGCTCAAAATGAACAAGGATCTGATACACCACTCTTTTTGCCAACAAAATCTGCACGACATATTTCAATTTCCATACATATGTCCTATGAAGACTCTGAATTTATGTCTGTTAATGTCTGTTAGTTAAAGAATCATGAAATTCATTAAAAAGAATTGCTCAAACAAATTGAAGGTGTTTCACATTGAATCACATAGACAACTTGAAGCACACCAGAGTCCTCACTGTATTGGCAAATCATGACAAGAATATCCATCACCAATAAGGGTCTGTAGATGGAACTCCCTTTTCTTTATATTTAAGAAGGCCATTCTTAAAAATAAGGCATGGCCTTCTAAAAAGCAGTCAATGAAAGCACTATACCTTTAAAATCATTTTAATGCTTTGATGATAAGGGGCATCCTGTTTAATTTCAAAAAAGATGTAAAAAATAACATTTACTTTGTACACAAGGGCTAATTGAGATCAGGGATTCCCCCTGATTTTACAATAAAATCAAAATCATTTTTTTTTCAAGAATTGGGTAAGATCATCCTATTAAGAAACAAATCCAACAGTACAAAATCTCATATATTTGAAAAAATGGGGGTGTGTCAGGGCTGCATCCAGCAGGTGGCAAGGGGGCCACCCGCCCCCTGATAGTTTTCAATTTCAGAAAACAGGGGGTTTAAAGCAATAAAGTGTGGTAAAATTGGGTTTTTTTACCATAATGCTGTAATCGTGTAATTTTTCGTCTCGCCCCTCCTATGATTTACCCTGGCGTCGCCCTGGGCGTGTGCCTTCCCAGCTAACACTTTAAGTTTCCATAACATTGTCCAAAACGTTTCAGTTTGGTTACTGAAACGTTTCAATGAAACGTTTTGGTAAGGTAAAATGTGGACACTTTTTTACGTTCTAGAGTGTTTTTACAAAACGTATTTAAAACGTGCCTTGGAACGTTCACAACACCGTTTCCGAACCTGGTGGGAAACGGCATTTGTTTTCCGACAACGTTGATGAAACGTTTTGGAACGTTTCAAAAAACGTTTCTACAAATAAACTTTTCTGTAAACGTTGCTATAAGCATTTTTTTTCTGGTTGCCACAGAACCTTGGAAACGTTTCAAACGTTTCTACAAAGTTTTCGGAACTTGCTATACACAACTTTTCTGTTGCCAGAACCTTTGTTAATGAATCAAGAACGTTTGTTAAGTGTCCCGCAATGCATCTGCCTACGTTTTTGAACAGATTGTATTTGTCCATGGATGCTGTATTTTTGTATTTGTTAACATAAGTGTTTTCTCGTTTTCCCAAAATTCGATAACGAAATAATTTATTAAATAACTCCATTCCATGTAAATATAGCGTGCAAGATAGGCCCTACTAAGCAGTTTGTGCTTGTTGTTATAATACGAGTAGTAAAATGTTGTGGTAATCAGCAAAGGAACACGTATGTGATGTTTTGATAGGCCTCTACTACATGTAACTATGACTTTGTGAGAAAAAAATGGCGATATGGACGTTTCTGTGCCGCTGTGGTGGGTCGTCTTGAAATTGTATGAGGTAGGAAGAATGATATAGGCCTACCTGTAGTTTAAAAAATACTATCCCTCTTCCCTTATTCCTTCTCTTGCATATGAGGCAGCAGCTAAATGTGTTGTAAACGTGTGAGCCAACTCACTTGTGATTGGTTGGGGTTTGAGAATATCTGTATCCACGGGCGGACGACGAAAGGTAAGGGCACTCATTGAGAATGGGATCCTGCATTCTGTGCGGGAGAACCACATTGCAGGGCGGCTGGCTATGGCCACATCCCCCATCGGTGCATATTGCTATTGAGCGACCGACTCCTGTGCGATTCCAGTTTAAGGTGACCCATTCCTTGCGTGGGATTGCTGCCAGGTGGTAGTTCTGTCTTAGGTGTAATTAGATTTGTCTGGTTTTGGCATGTCGTATCCAGGCATATTCCATTCTGTAATATGTTAAATGGGGAACTGTGAGAGTTTAGCAGCGTGTCGGCAGAAAGGTCGGCGAGAGCGCAGTCCTCTGTCTACCGAGTTTGTGTGATTCTTTGACAGTGTATGTCAGGCAGTGCTTGTTGTCCTGCAAGGGCCTTATTCACTAGATTTGTCGATGGTACTCCCTCCCCTCTGAAGTGCTGCAGGTGCAATTCCTGAAGGCACTGGAAGAAATTCAGATGAGTGTGGCGGAGGCAGCCAGTTATGGTTTTCAAGGTCTCGTTGGGTAGCCGTGTCCAGCTTCTTCTTTGTGTGAGAGCTTGTTGCACCATGCTGGGGCATGGTGCGTAGGTTCGTTGGGTCGTTGGCTGGCACCGCCAGGAAGATCCAGCAAGTCTGCACAGGAGGTTATCCCTCCAAGATACCTTTGCGCATACTGACCTCGAGGTGCTGCCGTTAAGCTGCCGGTCAAGCTTCCATCTCCCAGTAGGTTGGTGGTAGTTGTATAGCAGAGGCTCTCCATTGAGGTTGATTTGATAGTGGCGATGAGCCTCTTTGTGTTGAGGTGGAAGCAGTAAGCAGTGTTCTTGCTTCGTCATTTTTCAGTCTCCAGGTCTTGAGAATATGCTGCAAGTAGGGCCATGTCTGTAGTAAGTTAGTAAGTGTGCTTTCTATTCTGTCCAATTGCTGTCCGAGTGAGGAGGGCAAGATCGTCGCGTAGCATATTGTCTAGATGTTGTTTTGAGGTATATCGCTGATATACAAGGTAAACAGCCATAGGACCAATACGAGCTTGTTGACACCGTTCTCAAGACGACGCATACGACTACTCCTTACTCTGCCCATCACTGGTCTTGAGAATAAGCTATGATTTTGCAAGCAGTTACATACATAATGAATTGTACAAGGTGACGTCCGGGATGTCCTGAGAAGCTTGAGTTTCAGGCCCTGGTGCCACCTGTGTCATATGCTTCAATTAAAGGGGTCCACCAATATGAACGCCTGCCTTACTGCACTGTTTCAAAGCTTTCCCTCAATATCATTTGTGATTTTTGTTTCCTTTAAGAGCTGTTGCTGGCCGAGTATACGAATGGTGATACGAGTGTGTTGCCCTGTCCAAGCGATTCTTTTAGGAATAGGTAAAGGAATGGGAGCATGTTCACATACATAAGCCAAGCTTGTGTGGGTATTCTTCCTAAAATTAATTAGCGTGTGGTATCCATGAGATAGACAGCCTTAAAGTTGTCGGTGGAGTAACAAGAAGTATTTTCTTATTTTCACATTGAATCGGGGTCCGTATAGAATAACGTCTAACTGAGCAAAATTAAAACAGAGCCTCCAAAATGTGATATGTCCTGGAGGACCGTTGCAGTGTCGCTTTGTTTACGTGGTTTGAAACATTGACCTAACTGTTCCACGATGGATTCAGAAATTTCCCTTAGCGTGGTAGAGACAACAGGTGCCGTTCATACAGAATTGCCTGACTGATGGTTGACTGATCATATGAACTTCGAAAATAATGAATTTTGATGATTACATGATAATTGATGGTGGTATTGGATCCAATTTAGTAGATACGATAACGTGATCGAGTATGAATGAGATGAAATAGCATACTTTATCATTATTAGCCTACAGCGATCATATTATTATTATTATGATTGTTGTTAATATTATTGTTATTGTTATTATTATTGGTTGTTATTATTCTTATATCTTCTTCTTTTATTATTTTATGATTTTTATGCTGAAAAAAAAACAACCATGCACATCAGAAATGAATTTTTCAACATCGTTCGGTTACATTGAAAAGTTCTGGACCGTTGCGGTTTCGCTCGTCAAGTTGGTTGCTAATGAAAGCGTTCTGTGAACGTCGTAGTTTCGTCTTAATGAGATTTGTATTTTTTGGTGATTATTAAAGGTAGTAAAATTCCTTTCTCACAACAAAATTTAAATGACCAATATGTAATACTAATGGTCATCCCTTTAAAAAGTGGTTACACGATTTCCTCAAAGAGGACCAAAAGTAGAACCTATTGGAAAACATTTCAGAAATGTTTTCCGGTAACATTTCGTGTTAGCTGGGTTTCTTGCAGTACAAAAGCTGCTAATTAAGAGATACAACCTTCTTTGGACTCACATCCACAAAGTGTATTTACAGGGTGGAATCTAAGAGTAATTGAGCATTCAGGTGCAAAGGTAATTTCATCAAAGCTTGTCGATGTTATAATGCTATTACCAATCTACATTTACAATTAGCAAAAATAGTGATGACATTGACTTTCTCACTGTTGGCTGATCATATTTAGCTTTGCCCTAACATTGATATCTAGAAAATTGTCTGCAGTACTGAAATAAAACACTTTTGAAAAAAATTAAAAATATTTTTATTTTTAAAAAATTAAACTCACATCACCACAGTCCCCATGCATTCCATTTTTGTAGGGATACTTACATCAGCACACAAATGTTTGTTGACAGTGATGTTTAGAGCTGCCTTGCACATGCCTTGCAAGGGGGTAGCCGTATTCGGCGTGGCGTGTACAATGGGGATTGTGATTACAGGTGATTTGGATGTGTTGTGTTTGACAGTGCGATAAAGTACTAGTGTGGACTCTTGAGATCTTGCTCTGAGTTCTGAAGACTTTTCTGCTTGTAAAGACTTTGCTATTATTCTTTCTTTTTAATTTTTTTTAATTGAGAATCAAAATGATTCCAAATTTTAGCCCTTTGGCATTACTGCCTATCTGTTGGTGGCCTCTAGCACTTTTTTGATGTTAACTACTTTGAAGGTAATATCATGTAATGAACACATCAGTATTGTAAGAATGGTGGGTCTGATTCCACAGAGTTAGATTTGTTACTCAGAGGGATATCTCAATGTTGTGTCCTGAAATGAGCCAATCAGACGATTGTATCATAGGAAATGGTTTGTGATTCTGGGAAAGATGACTATATATCTCAGAATTACATCTTAATGAAGGTGCTAAACCACCATCAGAGATCACCAATGTCACTTTTGATGACAAAAATAAATTATTAAGTGGAAAGAGATTTTGATTAAGAATTGCAGAAGGAAGGCACATAGGGATTACTTGGTCGTATGTCGTGTGTGTTTGGTTGGGTATCTGTGTTTGTATCTGTGCTCTGTGTGTGTGTGTGTGTGTGTGTCGTGGTCAAAATGTTAACAAGTTCCGTAAGGGCACTATGATGAAACTTGGTGGAAAGGAGGGGTGGGTTGGAATTACATGTTGGTGACCTCATGTGACCTTGTGTGACCTTTGGCGGTCAAAATGTTAACAAGTTCTCGTAGGGCCTAAAGATGTTGTGATTGAAACTGGTTGGAAAGGAGGGGTGGGTTTGGAATGACATGTTGTGACATCCTCTGTGACCTGTGTGACCTTTGGACGGTCAAAATTTTAACCCTTAATATAGGCATGCCGTATGAGTTCCGCAAGGGTTTTTACGTCATGGAAACTTGGTGGAAAGGAGGGGTGGGTTGGAATTACATGTTGGTGACCTCATGTGACCTTGTGTGACCTTTGGCGGTCAAAATGTTAACCCTTAATATTTGCATGCCGTAATGAGTTTTCCGCAAGGGTTACCGATGATGTAACTTGTGAAAGGAAGGGGCGTGGTTTGTGACAGTGTTGACCTCATGTGACCTCTTCATGACCTCATGTGACCTTTCGCCCAATCACAAATGACGGCAGACGACACAAGGGGTACCTTGAGCATGTTGAGTATGTTATTTTAATTTGAAAGTATTCCCAAACTACTAATGGGTGTCGTTTAGATAATGTATTTTGTGTCCGTGTAATTTGCAAGACAAGTTGCTGTTGGTAACTAGAAATAATGCGTTTTTTTAGCATTTTCCACCCGAGTGCGTGGTGTAAGCGTGCGTAGAAGTAAAGTAAGCAAAATATGCGATGATTGTCACAAGTTTTAACTTGCTTTATTAGTTAAGCCACTCTGGGGAAATTGCTTAATTAAAAACAAATACAAAGATGTGATTCGACATCATGAGAAAAGAAACTATGCTGTGGGTGGTTCAGCGTGCTAGTTCCGCTGCTAAACAGGGGCATAGAAAACCAGAGGAACGTTGTTTGCTATACCAGGCCAGGGGCCCGTTCCCGAAAATCAGTTGTAAATCTACATGCATATACTAGTCATACCTGAGTGGCCCAATTGTCCAAAGGCACTTGTGTTAACGGTATGAAAAAGGGGGTTGGGTTAAAAAAAAAACACGTTTTGTTTCAGAAGAAATGTGAGAAAAATGCGATGCAAAATGGTTTTTTCTCTAGGAAAATTGATAAATACGAAAATGCCGGATTTAAAAAAAAATAGATTGCAATTATTTTTGGCCAACTTTTTCGTTTCTCATGTTACTTTTTTTGCTGAAAATTACAAAAAAAAAATCTTTCAAATGAGCAAACACATAAAAAAAATATATAATTATTTAAAAAGATGTTTACTAATTTTAAAATTAAAATGCGCGCGGTCTTTTGAGACAAAGCGTTTTTTTTCTTGTCAGTCGTAGGATATACACATGTAGAGAATAACCGATACTGATCGGTTACTTGATGACAATCGGGCCGATTTTATGACCCTTATCCGGTATCGGATCGGGTATGGCGACAAATTCTCATTTTTACCGATTTTCAATATACCGATTAAATTATATCAAAAGCGTCCAAAACTTGAATTAAAAATTGTTCCAAACTGATGGCCACCAAACGGTTTGAAATAAATTGAAATGGAAACAATCACAATTTATTATTGTATGTACAGAAGAGTGTGTATTTCGTTCCTAACTTACTATTTTGCTGTTTTATTGGTTTACCTAGATCGATCTGCTACTTTCTGGCTGCTTCTGGCTGTTGAAAACGGCAATGATAATGTAACAAAAATACCAGAAAAAAATCAATCGGAATGAACTGATTTTGAATTTAAAATCTGTAAATCGTATAAACAGATATTAGGGTGATCGATTAGGCACTAACCATGTTGGTATACAGGTAGGGTTATGCACAAGTTTTGGGGAATGGACCCCTGGGGAGCTGAATGCCTTCACTGTTACTGCCCATGCATGTAGAATAATTGTGTAGGTCGGAATGTATCTGTTTCACAACTCAGATTTCATCCCTTGGCAAATGTTAAGGTGTGTGTTCCGATCATCTAGTTTTGGGACCCCCCCTGATTTACCCGGAATTGTATCGATTTTGATATCAGATAAAAAGGCCGTATTCTCATGGTCGTCCTGAATTTTGGGCCCTCCAATCCTTTCATTACCAAGATATAAATAAAAAACTGCCCAATTTTAAATGTTAAAATTGGCAAGAATGGAATTTTACATACAGCTGGCTGCCATCAGATTCCCTAAAAGCATTGCCCCTGGGTGGGGGGCCACTTTGTATTTCAAAGGTGGATATGATGCTGAACATGGACTTACAAAATGCACCCTAAACAAGTATTTCCAACCGGCTAAAACATACCCTAACAAGATTTTGTCTGTTTGCTACACTAATAGAAGTATTTTCTCACTTTTTGCAGAACTAAAGTATTTCTCTAGCAAAATTACCCACATAAGGAAGCTATTGCGTGACTAATTCATTGCAAATGATCAGTTTTAATAGATACTTGGAATCATTTTTCCCTTCCCCCCTTTAAATGTAAGAAAGAAAGATCTGTCTCACTTTTGTTAGAGTAAAAAGTTATATTGATGAAAACAAGAAGCTAAGCTCCATACCCGATAATGAATACCGTAATCAAGCCATTAAAATCATAGTCAAATTGGTTTCTCAATCCTGTGAATATTGATTTCAGCCCAGAATAGGCAACGATATTGATATATTTTGCATTCAGGCAGATTTTAAACCAAATACCGCATTCATTAGATATCTAAATATGGTATTGAATCAAGTAACTCCCCATGAGATATGAAGAGGTTTGGGACTATGCACAATTTTCTATAAATTTTGGCTCATTTGATACTCAGCAACTAGAAGTCAAATGTGAGGCATCACCTTGAAAACAAGTCAAATATCAACCCCTGAATGAGCTTACCATGTTGTTTACAAGCTAGAAAAATATGCCCATAGGCTGGTCTGCAGATTGGATTGTTTTTTTTTTGGGGGGGGGGGAGGGGAGCGTGTGCAAGACTTCACACATGACCTTTTATGTAAAGTGTACCTAAACCCCCTAAAATGATTGGTCTTTGGACAGTTCATCACCAAAGTGGACTTGTGTTAAATTTTCTCTAATTTGGGACTTTTTAATAAAAACAAAATCAGCAAGATGTGTCCTGTTCCTTTTTTGGGGTGGGGTATGGGTGGGGTGGGGAGGGGAGGGAAACACACCCCTGCATCCCCCTTGTGGTTGGACCTGTACAGCCCAAGAGTTAAGTAAGCAAACTACCCATTTCACAAATGTTTGATTTTAATACTCTTTGGCTGCCTTTCCGCTTCGAGCTTCATGCAAACTCTGTCATTACATCATTTTCAAATTGGAATCATTCCCTAACTGTTTCTCATGCTGCATTCATTTCACCGTGTGCATGTTGCTATCGATTGTGATATTCTGGTTGCATAGCATAAAGCTGGTTATGTAGTGTTATGACCAGAAAGGGTTCTATGAATTGTAGCGAACTCCCCTCTGCGCACGGCATGAATGTTCACTTAATTAAGCTTTTAAAATGTGTATTGACCAACATGCCAAAAAAAAGGTAGGGAGGTCAGTCTTTTTTAAAGGTGCATTCCGTGATTCCATCACCGGCAGTTTTCCATTTCACTATGTACACACCTCTGGCTGGATCATATTTGGAACCACTGTGTTTGGACACGATCATTATACTAGATATCCTTGAGAACACCTTATTCCAAATATGAGTTGATTCCAATCTTGCGGTTTTGTGTTATGAGCAATTGCTTTGTTTCCCACGGTCCATAGACCACTGTACTGTAATTTCCGTCCATTTACGGACAGAAATACAAAATTACGAATTTCTTACAGACACAACAATTGCACGTAAGATTAGTACATGGACTACGAGGCTAACGGTTCAATATATAAATGCTCAACATTTTTTTAGGGAAGTTGGGGGACTAGGTTGTGGATCAACAAATGCCCATTTAACATTCATTTATTACAACACTAAGGACATTTATAAATATGCAGGGTTTGACTATAATATATATCATTACTTCTGAATTGATCATAAATGTCAAATTAATGGCTTAAATGGAGTAGCAGCGATATTGCGAAGAATAAAAAAATGTGGAAATGCATTTGTTTTTAATTTATAAATCAGGGATATTTGTGTACAATTCCATATAACTGCTTTACTGTAGAAATAAACCACCAAAATAGTGAAAAAAATGAAGTATTGAGGAAATTGTCATACCGTCTCCCGTAAATAACTACCGCGATACGTCCCAAAATCTACAATAAAAGCTGATTGTGGTTGCACTAGTACAGAATAAACAAAGATCAATAATATTTGTTCCCTTTGAGGTCAATTGTAATGATCATGATGCCAATACAACGCTAAACTCTGATATTCACCGTAAAAGGCGTTTTTTGATCTTCAAGTCGGAATTTTGATAATAATGCACGTATAGAAATGAAAGAATCAGATAAAAGTCTGCCTTTTCTTTAATACACGATTTCAAGCCAACCACTTGCAGTTATGTTTGCATAGCCATGTCCATTAACAAAATCCAAAAAATATGATTTTTGATGATTTTTTCGATGTTTCGGCTTAGCAAATTGCTGCGATCCCTTTAATTTGCACTTAAGCAGGAATAAATTTTCTACTTAGCTGAAAATCCATAGATTCACAGCTTGTTTGAAAGTCTCATTTATTATGACAAAACGAGATAAAACTAAAATATAAACAGCGACACATTTTAACAACTAATTTGATATATTTATTCCACTAACGCATCCTGTGTAAATTTGATGAAAGTTCATTGCAGCATACGAAAAATATCGTGTTTACATGCCTTTCCTATGGGGAATAGGCCATATAGGGAGCTATAACATGGCAAATCATGACCTTTGTAGCCCTTTGTGTGAGATTCCTGCAATGGGATTTTCTGATTTTTTAGGGTAATAGCTCGGCTGTCCCTATGTAGGCCTATAATCAATTTGTTCCCAAAATTGGTGTCGCCACTGCTTAAATATTGTTCTGAAATAAAAGAGACGATTTGCATGGGTCACACAGCTGCATATTATGTGTTGGTATTCATTTGTACAAGTTATAATTGGGTAGATCAGTTCTGCCAATATAACATTTTTTTGTTGCCTTTGGACCTTTGGCCAAGTAAAAGGCTGCTTCAATTTTTTCTTGTTTCTATTTTAATATTTCATTCTTAAACGCTGCTGTGAAAATG
>JAMKCH010044403.1:0-27317 GCA_023653785.1 Ophioderma brevispina
GGGTCGCGGGAAACAATTGTTGGGAACCCTGCTTTATCGTCTGAAGCTAAGATCCCAATAGGCCAATTTAGAGATACCGGTAGATCTTCGTAAAACAAAGTTTTAAATCCGGTTTGGTCCCCGTGAACGGGGGTGGCCGGATTCACCTCACACTCGCGACAACCGCCCTTACTCCCTTCCATTCACCCGATTCAATGCATCTTCAACCTCAAAAAAAACCCACCAACCCTCTACTTCCTCTTCCACTTGCTTCCAAGTCTTCTTGGACATCCTCTCCTCCTCAAACTCCCACCTCAAACTCAAAAGTCCTTCTTAAAAAGCCCGTCATCCTCCTCGCACGTGCCCGTACCAACGTACACTATTTATTTCGCCAAACGGTCCCATGCTTCTGCCAACCCACATCTGTCAGTCTCATCCTATCCATCAACTTCACAAAACACAAGATTATTATCATTGCTCTGCTGTCCCTCCTAAGAATCCTCATCTTATTTTCACTCAGACACCATGTCTCACTCCAATACAACATCACTGATCTCACACAGCTTCTTATACCACCGTACCTTATCTTCACAAGGATATCTTTCCCCTGCAACTTGTCAACACTTGTTTCGTGAGCCTATGATAATCCATTGAATCTAGAATCCACTAAGTTTCATATACAACTCTGTAAAATTACTAATCGATATAATTAGGCCGGTTCCACAGAATTCAGATTGGCTTGTATGTTGAGCTGTTATCAATTGAATCCAAAATCTCAGAATCACTCAAGTGTAATTCACTTGTTAGAGAATTTTTCAAAATTTTTGAAATATTAATTTGTGGAGGTTCTAAATGGCAAAGGAGATTTTGCACCTGTAATTAGACCAAAATGTATTGGGGTGGACAGGAAGTTTACTTACCTCATGGAACTTTGTTCTAATAAATTAGACCAGTCAACATTGTATTCTTGTTTCGTGAGCCTTTTATAATCCAATTCTAAAGCTGTGAAATTTAACAATTTCATTGGCTGGATGCCTGGTTCAGTTTTGACATTGAACCAGGTAGTATGCGTGTGTATTGACGTTATTTTTAGGGTGCGCTCTGTGTCATACCGCTTTAGCTTGTGCGCGTGCCGCCTGCCCTTGCGTTTCTTTTTGCGTATGATTCGTTGCGTTCAACGGTTTCTTCGATTGGTTTGTCACTAGGTGGTGGCAGTCCGTCCTTGTTGTATTTAAGCCGTAAAGTAGCACTAAAATTGTGTTAAAAATGACCGTAAATTTACAAGCGTGTTTAAAGAATGAGAATAAAGGTAGATTTTGGGAACCAGTAGTCTCTTTTAACGACGATTGAAACCCAGGCGATACATTATTGTAATGGAAGAACGAGGCCTAGGCCGGTTCTTCATGCATATAACGCACCAAGGCGCATACATATGTAATTGGAAAACGAAGAGCCGGAGGCCAAGTTCTTCACGCAAAAATAATTCGTCGTAAAGCTTTCAAGAAGTACCGGTTTCCCAAAATCATACCTTTATTTTGTCTCTAATTGAATCTAGAATACAACGTGTTTCATATACACCTGTAAAATACTTAGATCGCATACATTAGGCCGTTCACAGAAGCAGATTGCTTGTATGTTGAAGCCGTTATCAATTGAATCCAATCGAGCATCCTAAGTGTAATCACTTTGTCAAGAATTTTTCAAAATTTTTTGAAATATTTTTTTGGAGGGGCTAAATTGCAAAGGAGATTTGTAAAGCCCTGTAAATTGCCAAAGGGTTTGGGGGCGACAGAGACTTTTTTGCTCCGTAATCGGTGGGCGGTGAGTCTGGGGCATTGTTTATAGTTGGTCAAAAAAATTTGTTTCAAGACATGCATAGATATATCTACTGAAATTGCTTATTTGAGATTTTCTACAAGGTCCATTTTGAATAATTATAAGCTGTATGTTTTGGGCTTTTTACCTCTAAATTATGAGATTAATTAAGAAAGTTTAATGAGTTTAACTTAACTACATTATAATAAACATTAACATTTTTGGGGAGGGGGATGAGTTGGTAGTATGTACATTTCCAAGTATAGAGCAATAAAACTTGTTTTCATCTCCCTTCTGCTTCCCTCATCTTCTCCATCTTCCTGCTCATCATCATGTTAAATCATGGAGGTCAGTAAAATTACTTGCAATTCTTTTTCCTTGTCAATCCACTCTAAACTGTGGATCAATGTCCATTTTTATCATGCTAGTAATGGTGAGGCTCTTCAGGTTTTACTGCTTCTTCCCATCTGCTGGCTTGAACTTGTTTAGAATTTGCTCCACCAATTCCTATCTGAACCCTTATTGTACAGTTGTACTTCATCTTTTTCATTGCTGGTGTTGTCTATATGTTGTTTTTCTCCACTCGTTGGTATAGTATGAAACAGTTCACCACTTCTAAAAAAATCCACAATTAGCAAACATGGAGTTGAGCCACCAACGATTGATCTTTCTCTGTTTACCGTTGTACTTGTGATATGTATTGGTCCAAAGATCACACCTCCAATATTAGAATTAATAATCATGAACAACCTCATGGTCTTGGTTAGTGTCTTTGTTCTATGTGGCCGCCTTTGGTCTTCGTGGCCTTTTGGTCCCTACAGTGGCATTTTTGGTTTTCATATTAGCTAGGTTTGATCCCTGTGAAAGAAATTTGTGGTAAGTTTGGCTTATGGGTCACATAACATACTTCTCGTAAATGGCTAAAAAGCTGAAGGGGCGGGTAAGAATCAGAATAAAGGTAGATTTTGGGAACCAGTAGTCTCTTTTAACGACGATTGAAACCCAGGCGATACATTATTGTAATGGAAGAACGAGGCCTAGGCCGGTTCTTCATGCATATAAACGCACCAAGGCGCATACATATGTAATTGGAAAACGAAGAGCCGGAGGCCAAGTTCTTCACGCAAAAATAATTCGTCGTAAAGCTTTCAAGAAGTACCGGTTTCCCAAAATCATACCTTTATTTTGTCTCTAATTGAATCTAGAATACAACGTGTTTCATATACACCTGTAAAATACTTAGATCGCATACATTAGGCCGTTCACAGAAGCAGATTGCTTGTATGTTGAAGCCGTTATCAATTGAATCCAATCGAGCATCCTAAGTGTAATCACTTTGTCAAGAATTTTTCAAAATTTTTTGAAATATTTTTTTGGAGGGGCTAAATTGCAAAGGAGATTTTGTAAAGCCCTGTAAATTGCCAAAGGGTTTGGGGGCGACAGAGACTTTTTTGCTCCGTAATCGGTGGGCGGTGAGTCTGGGGCATTGTTTATAGTTGGTCAAAAAAATTTGTTTCAAGACATGCATAGATATATCTACTGAAATTGCTTATTTGAGATTTTCTACAAGGTCCATTTTGAATAATTATAAGCTGTATGTTTTGGGCTTTTTACCTCTAAATTATGAGATTAATTAAGAAAGTTTAATGAGTTTAACTTAACTACATTATAATAAACATTAACATTTTTGGGGAGGGGGATGAGTTGGTAGTATGTACATTTCCAAGTATAGAGCAATAAAACTTGTTTTCATCTCCCTTCTGCTTCCCTCATCTTCTCCATCTTCCTGCTCATCATCATGTTAAATCATGGAGGTCAGTAAAATTACTTGCAATTCTTTTTCCTTGTCAATCCACTCTAAACTGTGGATCAATGTCCATTTTTATCATGCTAGTAATGGTGAGGCTCTTCAGGTTTTACTGCTTCTTCCCATCTGCTGGCTTGAACTTGTTTAGAATTTGCTCCACCAATTCCTATCTGAACCCTTATTGTACAGTTGTACTTCATCTTTTTCATTGCTGGTGTTGTCTATATGTTGTTTTTCTCCACTCGTTGGTATAGTATGAAACAGTTCACCACTTCTAAAAAAATCCACAATTAGCAAACATGGAGTTGAGCCACCAACGATTGATCTTTCTCTGTTTACCGTTGTACTTGTGATATGTATTGGTCCAAAGATCACACCTCCAATATTAGAATTAATAATCATGAACAACCTCATGGTCTTGGTTAGTGTCTTTGTTCTATGTGGCCGCCTTTGGTCTTCGTGGCCTTTTGGTCCCTACAGTGGCATTTTTGGTTTTCATATTAGCTAGGTTTGATCCCTGTGAAAGAAATTTGTGGTAAGTTTGGCTTATGGGTCACATAACATACTTCTCGTAAATGGCTAAAAAGCTGAAGGGGCGGGTAAGAATCAGAACATTAAGAAATGATAAAAGAAAAAACGATATTTAGCTTCTACGATGCATTGTGTTTCCCGTTTCAACCGTACATGTATGTGTAATCCTAGTATTTGTAACGTCAAGGACACCCCGATAGATGTTACACATAAAGTTGGAACTATAACAAAGCAGCATATTACAAACTGGATTTCATGGATTATTAGCATTGAACTTTGTCGTATGCAACACATTTTATCTACACTGCACGACACTGTTACCTCTTGGGATATAAACTCCGCAAAGGCAAGTGAGATGCGAGAACAGTTACATGATAACATGCCAGTATAATAGTATGAGGTACTTAGTGTTTGAAACAGAAATGACTCGCCCCTAATTAGCTGGAATTATCCAAAGTAACCAAAGTATGTCAAAAGGGAACCTCAGACCGTTAACAAAATCGGATCAGGACTGCAGAGGCTCAGTCCGTCCAAGCATAAACCCCCATTAAAGGTTTTGACACTAGACTTGGTCATGCAATGCACAATATCAGTGGTTGATTTTCCTCTTGAAATTGGGCTAATAACCAAATTTTACATGCCACGATGAAGTAAAGTTCAGCCTCTCTGCAATAAAACCCACTAGAATGGAGCGCTGCGAACATACAAAAATTTCACATGAGGATGATGAACACAATTTTGTTTACCGTTATGGAATATCCTTTAGTTGGAATCTTTTGGCATTTTTTACAAGTGTCCGGAAAGAATATTTTATCTTGATAGGATTGTTGGTTATTTGCAGATATTTGGGTTTGGAAGAGGCGTGGACGGGAAGACCGTTTGGGGGCGAAGCGAATAGTGTACGTTGGTATGGGCATTGTGTTGAGAAGGGATGATGAGCATTTGGTAAGAAGGGCTTTTTGAGTTCGAGATGGGGGTTTTAGGAGGAGGGGACATCCAGAGAAGACATGGAAGAAACTAGTGGAGGAGGAGAGTAGGAGGGTTGGGTTGAGGATGGAGGATGCATTGAATCGGGTGAAACGGAAGGAAGGAGTAAGGGTACACACTTGCGCAACTGTGAGGTGAATCCGGCACCCCCGTTGACGGGATAAAACCGGATTTAAAACTATGTGTTTAGTAGTAG
Source organism: Ophioderma brevispina (assembly GCA_023653785.1). Lineage (NCBI taxonomy): Eukaryota > Metazoa > Echinodermata > Ophiuroidea > Amphilepidida > Ophiodermatidae > Ophioderma > Ophioderma brevispina. Next base: position 5,316 of record JAMKCH010044403.1, read on the forward strand.
TGTAAGTTTGCATGTGACTTACAGGGTATTTTCCAGTTGCCTGGTAAATTTCTGAAACTCTCGACGTGTATTTCCCAATCGGCTCTCAGGTCGGCAGGTATCTTTGAATTTGTGCTTCCCTTAAAGGTGTGTCCTAGTGAAATCTGGAAAATTTGAAAAATAAAATCTATTTGTGACTCATCACACATCAAAACCTAACCTACCAGTTGTCGGGATTTGCATTTCATAATATTATTTAAATATGCATGAAAAAACAAAGAAATAAAAGAATTTTTAAAAAACAACCTAACTTTAAACCCCTTTTTCCCCCTCATAACAGTGTAATGCTACAACCCATTTTACACATGAGAGGTATCATTTTATAGCGATACTAGGGGCTTTTTGATGCAAACAAAATCTCAACTTGAACCTTGAGCGACAACAAATATGAAAAGGAGCTTTTTATGTGATGGGTCACCTTTAAGCAAATAAACTAAGGATGAGTCGTCTTCTGTGGTACTCGATCCTTCCCTAACAAGGAACATGAGAACCTGTCAGGAATCAACAACCTCTACGGAATAATTTTATACTTACCTAGAAGTGATATATCAATTATCATGCATGCTTATAATATGAAGCCGGTACAAAAGCCTATCCACGGTGTGAAGTGCCGAAGGTGGTACGAAGCCGTCAGGCTTCATTGATGAAGCACCTATTTCATTTCTAGCAGTAATTCTATAAATCTTTGCATGCTTAGTTTGTCATATATCATAAATATATATGAATTAACCCGTTTACCTGAGGGGCGACTATCACCAGTACTCTTAGATTTGCGGGTTTTGCGTTGCCTGCTTTCAGCTGGTGCTGTCGCTGGAGCTGGAGATGTAACACTAGCACTAGCCGGAGTTGTACTTGTAGCTGGAGATGTTCGCAGTACCAGGTAGCTGAAGATGTAGGCAGTAATAGTAGTAGTCTAGTAGCTGGAGCTGAGACTGTAGCAGCCGGAGCTGCAGATGTGGCTGTACGATCTGTTTAGTTACTAAGTATCACTTTGTTGCTGGGCCTGTATGCATTGGAATGCGTGCTAGCCGCTGAAGATGATGATGGCCAGCATTGATTATGGCCGCTGGGTGAACTGCCGTGTTTCTTGCTCGTCCTCGAACTCATACTCCTCATATCTTTGAGGACGCTTCCTTACTTCTTTGGTCGTCCATATTCGACAGTGTTCCCACGTCCCCTGGTTTTTTGAAATATAATGCAATGTATGCACTGTATACCATGTCATACAAATGTCTGTACACGTTGTTAATGTTTGTTCATGAAAAACGCATTGACACTGGCCGTAACTTGTTGTACAACGCTACCTGTATAGCCAATGCTAGGTCATGCATGTGCATGTACCGGAACGTGATTGCACATTGTTTCTACTTTTCTTTGAAAAGTTACCTTGATTTGAAACAAATGATATGCTAAATATATTTAAAATAAAACCATTTATTTTTTTTATTTTTTTTATTTTTTTTATTTTTTGCTTTTTTTAATTTATTTAAAAAAATCTTACTTACTTCGAAATTAATCGTCTATTGCAAATAATTAACCATGTTTTTTTTCATTTTAAAAACACCGGCTCAGCCTAACCCCATCTTGCCGAGTGGTGGCCCCGCACTGTAAAGATTTGTTGAGCAGACGATAACGACCACAAACCTCAACAATAGTTATTTTTCAAGGTATTTTAAAGGTCTTTCTTTTCATTGAAATAGTTTTAAATGGGACCTGGGAAACGATCTCCTTTATTATAAACTATACTATACCTGAATTTCCACGTTTTTCCCCCTTCGCGGGATCGCTGCTAATCCCTTTAACATGAAAGGGAACTTACTGTAGAATAACTTTGGATTCACCCATTACATTCACTTAACCAATGCTGCCTTTTTAAAATATGGGATCCGCATCTTTCAGGGACTTGATGTCCCTGAAACTTTCAATTATCAAAAGCTTGTTAATATGCTTTCTTCTTGATTCTTTTCCATTTTGGGGGTTGTTTGTTCTTCCGCTTCCGGATTTGCATTACGCTGGCCTTGAGAGGAAAGTACATGTGTGACCAACGCCAAAACTTGATAGGTGCCCACATCAGGCCAAGGGCTGGTGTCAGAGTGGGGCTGGTGTAATACAGCTGCCAATTTTATGTGGTGACATGCCAGTATCAAAATACCTACTCAAAGTTAATATGTATATAAAAGTGACAAGTTTATCACCAATATAATTGCCTGATGCATGCACCCACCAACAATAATAATTTTGTGCCATTTAGATGCACTCCACCACCTTGCTTCATAAGCCCTAAAAACAATTGAGAAGATATTGATTATTTGCTTCGTTCCACTTGGAGACTCCATGAAATTATAGGACCACACTTTGACACTTCTTTTCATTTTGCCACACATATTAACATCTGCCCTTGCGCCCTTCTACATAACATAACCTCTTTTTAGCAGACACTTCAATTGATTTATGGTCAGTTTGGGCTCTTTTCTGGCGTTGCCAATGACCAACCACATCCGTTCTTGATCATCTCTCAATCTCTCACTGTACAAAAGATTTTCTTTCATGGAATTTTAATTTTTATGGATGCTCAATACCCATGCTCAAGAGAGCAACCCCGTAGTCGTGCAATTTCATGGCAAGTTCTGGACTATGACTACTAAGGATTGCCAACTTGGCGTTATTGTAATTTGAGGGGAAGTTTTGGGAAACATGTTCCAATTCCCAGCATTCTTAGACACAAGCTTTAATTTCTACTCTGTCAAGAAGGCATCTTAAATACTAAAACTGTTCTTCACCTCCCAGAGGCCTTTAAATCTGTTTTTGATAGTGAGCCCTTCCCTTTTACTAGGCAACACATCAAGTAGAATGTCACTCCTCTCAAGGATAAGCTTGCAGTGAAAGCACTGGCTATGATAATGCCTGGTGCTAAAAACTTTCAGAGTATCAGTGTATCATTTAACTTCTTTTTTCATATCCCCCTGCAACTTTCAAACCTGCTTATATACTCACCATCCCACGTTTTCCTTCCAAACTCCTCCATCTTCTGCATAACCCTTTCTCTAGGGTAGCCACTTTATTTGCCTGCTCTTCAATGCTCTTGGGCTTGTGAACTCACTCTCACAACAGGACAAATAAAATTGTCATTCTCTCGACGAATCTATGGTCAGGCCAATTCCAAATGCATGGAAGCACCTCATTCCCATTCCCCAACGAACACACTGGAATCCATGCAATTTCATTTTTTTTTGGTCTTTTTTTCTGTGGTGTACACACTTAAAGGGCGTCATTACTCGAAAAGAATAAAGAACAAATAATGAGAGTACATAGTTATAACTGTTACACTTCTCCTCTTCCACACAGATGTCAAGGTGGTAGCATGGACTGTGTGTAATGCATGCTGGGTGGCTCTATGAAGACATTCAAAGCACTGATGACATCACATGAAATGTTTTGTAATCCTTGAACATATAGATTAGACCATCCCGAAAAGGTCCCTGATTCAACGCTACTTTGTTCGGTTACACGCAGCACCGGTGATTTGCTAGGCCCTGCCATATGAAGTAGAGAAGTCCTAATCTTTCACACCAAGATCTGGCACTTTCTCTGTACAAAAGCCATGAAACTTGGCATCACCTTCCTTGGGGTATGTAAAGCAATTTCAGAAGGGGTGCCCACAAAATTTCGACCACATCATGACTTCATAGGCCACTTTTTATACATATTTCGTATTAATGTTAAAATCATTACTTTCAATAATCATACAAGTTTGGTATCAAACTTAAAGCTTGAGACTGTAGAGTGCTAAAATATCTAAAATACTGAATATTTGTAAGCAGAGGTCATTTTGGGGGTCATTAAAGGTCATAACGATCCATTGGCCAGTGTGTGGCTGATAACCGTATTAAGGCTTGGGTCAAAGTTCACAATCAAATGTGATATCCCATTGGTAACTTCCGATGGTTATGTTTTGATAAAATTGCATTAGAAGCACCACACCTACTTTACTACGCAATAATAATGTCCATAACCACGCCCCTTTTATTATTATCTGGAACACAGTAATCGTAACTTGAGGGTTCATGTATAAATTGCCTTTAAATTATCAATTAATATTCACTTGCAATTATTTTCAGGTTATTGATAGGCCATTCAATTAAGAAAAACATAAATGACTAAAACTAATTGCAACCATAATCTATTGCTCCAGAATTGTATTGGGAAAACTTTTAAAAGTTTTTACCAAAATCAACGTAGTAGAATATGTATGGGGGCAAGGTTTATACACATTCAAAATATTGAAATGGGAGATGGTCGAAATGAGCCGAAAAAGTATGTTCACACATCATCGCCTTTCATTACTATTGTCAAGGTCACAATGGGGTAAAATTTTCAGATTTACCCGTTTGTTATAACTATTAGTGGTCTACGGTATATGAGCCCAAAAATCTGGTGCACCATATATGATATTTTGTTGCATACTTAGAATGCCAATTGTGACTGGGGCTATGTGAGGTCATTAACTATAACGCTAATTCTATTTGAACTTTCAAACTAAAATCTATTACAATTTTAGTATCCTAGTGTAACCAAATGAACAAATTTTTAAAACCATTTTGGAGCAAATTGGACAATTTTACCAGGATGACCTTGAGAACTGTTAGTGCCTATTTTAATACACTATAGCTCACAATTACGTCGAACTATCTACCTTATTAATTCGAACATTACAATTTTTACCCCTGTACAAACTTTTGACCCCTTATTCCTACATATTCACAGAGGTCTCTGTTGGTTTAATTTATAATATTAGTCAATTTTGCAGTATTTAACACTAAACTATAAATCCCCGAATGTTTTATATATTGCCGTTTGTTGTACCAATAATCTTTGTGAAAAGCTGTTGTTTTTAAGTGGAAGTTTAATATTACGTATTAAAGCATGAAGTATTGCTTCAGAGATTTATAACATAGGTCAATACATGGTTATGTTTGTACCAAGTTTATGGTTGCCGATTTTCAGCAAGTCCGGTAAGTGGGGACAAGGGAGCTTGGGAAAATATCTTAAATGTCTCAAAATCATTGAAATGGTCGCATGCAGTCCAGTCTAATTTGTTCCCTTCAAACCACAACAACAAATAATGAAATAAAATAAATTTAAAACTGAATAATACTATTAAAAATAAATAATTTTTAAAAAATTATAAATTTTACAAGGTTAACTAGCTTTGAGTTTTCCGATCAAAACGTATTGATACAGATGGTGTTTTAGGGTAAAGGTAATTCCATCACAATAGAAAATATATATAATTAGAAGTAAAAAATTAAAATAATTAAAAAACAAAAAGGACCTACACAAATGAAGGTCAAACAGAAGAAAAGTCAATCCACCCTGACGTTCCTGTCCAAAGAGGCCTTGTATTATTTGTTCAATTTATTAGCAATTTGCATTTATGAACCACAATAACGTGAATAAAACTGAGGATGGTGTCAGGAGTTCACAAGATACCTAGATATTGGTAGGATTTTGAAGGAATCTTGGTACATTGAGCCCAAATACCATTTGACCGGACGCTCTATCGAAACTGCAACAGAGGTACCCAACAAACTTGTTCACATATACCTGCCATTAAAAAAACAGGACAATACTTGAAGCACGGGCATTTCTTTGCTATGTTCGAAACTGTAGAAAATCACGTACAGGAACCCTGCACATAATTAATGAAAATCTCTTAACGAAAAAGAAGACAAAACTGAACAAAATAAAAACAATGAAAGACAGAATTTGAGAGTTTCCTTGGTGACTGTCAACACAGTACAGACACACTGCTTGGCCTCCACAATAGAATGGCTCTGTCTGTGGAACATGATTGGCAACTTCTTGGTGGATTTTGTTGGACAACATGTTTTGTAAGAAGCAGGTTATTTGCCGTGTTTGATGCAACTTTCTAAATTCAATTCTGAAAGCTGGCCCATGACAAGACCTGGCGCAACTCATCAAGTCTCCAAGCACTTTATACTTGGGCAAAGCTTGAGCGGAATGCTTTGCCGCTCAACAACTACTTTTGATGGATCTTTTTTCTAGATTTGAACGACATGATGTAAAACCTTGGGTCAATGCCAGTTTTAAATTATTTCAACAACCAACCGACCGTGTAGTGCTAAACAGCCTTCATTGTCATTCGGAAATACACATGAAAAGACGAGATAATTGGGCTTTTGAGGAATGTTAATACTACCGTATGTTACCACTTTCAGTGCAATAAAGGCACATCTTGAACACTAATGCACACAAGACCCTACCTTCCAATACTGTGATATCATTTCTTGATTTCATATAGTTTCTTGATGTGATATTGTGGGCACATTCGCTATCACCAAGACTTTGTGCTATACACGATGCTGGGAAAGCACGAGCACCCTGGGTCTTTGCCAGGAACCATATGGATTTTGATTCCAGGTCCTACAATTGTTTCCTGAACATATCAGAGGGCATTGTGAGACATTCCGCTGGGTTATAATCAAAAAAAGGCTATAATAAAGTTCCCCCGCTCCCATCAAAAATCCAGCCCTTAGAGGTCTGGTTGGACTGCTTCAAGCTACTACTCAGGGTGTTCACAACTCCTGAAAGCTATTGTAGAACCTTGTCACTGAAATATCCAGGTAAGTAGAGAACTGCTGAAGTAGGGCTGCAAGGAAATTACCTCTATTGGATAGTGACTGCCAGTGGCTCGCCACTCGCCTCAAGTATTTTTTGCTCGGACTTTGTGTGCCTTGTCATGGAAAAGGATCCCGTGACTTCAGACGCAGAACTTCTAATTACTTCAGGTTTTTGAATTTTGGGCAGTTGTATTTGAAGTAGACTCTGACAGAAGAATTGACCTTAAATTTAAATCCAATCACATTCTTGTTTGGCAGACAATCATAACCCCCCCCCCCTTGTGGACGTCAACACACAATGTACTTTTTGAGTTACTCCTGTTTTAGTAACAGTCCCCCTTTTGCAAACTTTATTAGTTTTTTAACAGATCTGTACACCTTAGGGCGATTAAGCTGAAGAAAAAAAAGATCAAATCAAATCTGTCAATTTTAGGGTTAATTTCCCAATGATACCGTTGTGGACATATTAACGTTCCGAATGTTTCAATTTGGTACTCCTCATGACAAATGTCATCATTTCTTAATAATGGACCACAGATTCTTAAAAAGACAAAATCAAGAATTATTACCACTTTCACAAATTTGGCAAGCTCTGTTTTAAATAACATCAAAAAGTAGTACAAGGTGCTTGATAATTCCATTTTTGGGAATGTACGGTAACAAACAGCATGTCACTTTTTGTAATAGCCAACAAAATCTAATTTGTGAAGTGAATTGCCTATTTGTTCATGAAACGACATAGTATTTACATTTGCTATGAAACAAAAAATCATTATTTGGATGATTTTTATTTTTTAGAATTGTCAAAATGTGTTTGACATAATTACGGAACTGCCCTTTATTGTATGTACGCCATGTGATGGAATTTGATGCAATTTTGGTAAAATTTAATATCAAATGACCCTCCGATGACCTTTAATGACATATGACCCCAAATGCCTAAGATAACCTTACTAAATGTATCTTTAAGACAATCGTTATGCTCCAGGCTTTAATGATACCACACATGATAGGTTTCTGAGGATTTCCATTTTGACAATAATTAAGCAATATGCAAAAAAGGGGCCGGGGCATATGACGTCATTACTGAGGTCCGATTTTTGGGCACCCCTTCTAAATTGCTGTGTGGCACCCCAAGGAATGTCTGTGGCAAGTTTCATGTTTGTCCAGAATGCACAGGCTTATGGTTATCTCTAACGACAATTAAATTTTGTATGTTTCTTACAAGAAATGTTGCGAACTATAAGTTTCTGACATGAAAATGGCACATCTGGAAAACAGTGTTTCACGGTGTCCAATCGCTGTTTATACGCCTAGCAAACTTCGTCAGTAAGCCACATGCTGCCAATGAATTGGTGCCAATATGAAGTACAAACAAGTATCCGCAGAATTATCTGGAAATGGGCTATTATATATTTAGTTCCGTAGCGAATTATTAACTGTCACCCGGTTTCTGAAGACTTCAAACAAAGAAGATTGAAAGACCAAATCCTCGTTTAAAATAACTTGGTCAACGAATCACCAAAAATATATACCAGAGGTGGGCGACATCCTCCTGGAGGCAGGAGACCTGTAAGAATAGTTTTAAACAGGCAATTAATATCTTAAAAGGCAAAATACCTTAAGTGATAATATCAAGTGCAGCATGATCATCAGCAATCACTCAGCACATATACCAAGAGTGAAATATACTCCAAGCTAGCTCTGCATTTCACTGTTTGAAATATTTTACGAGTGAAGTCAGTTCATATACATGTATGTCCCCATTCCCGACGAATTCCTTTCTGCAACCTTATCCTGTGGTTTAATTTTAAAATTAATCGTCAAGGAGGCTGCAGATTTGATTACTGGAAGGGTCCCATATGAGACAAATTTTCAATCACTCTTAATTTTCTGTTTCTCTGCAACTTCTCCACTTTCAAAGTGGAAGAGCCACGGCATAAATTCACTCTCCCACTCCACAGCCTTAAGGGCATTTCGTGTCACACTCCCCCCCCCCCCCCCCCCGACTTAACTACAAAAATGAGGTATCACCTGAACTGTTGGTCTGTAATATGTGTGACCAATCTTAAATGCAAATTCCGATCTCTTAGGGATAAATTTTTAATTTAGGCATTTCCCTTTTCGTAAACGACAAATTACAATACAGTGGGCTATGGGGGCCGTGGATGCAAACTTATTCATAACATCAAAATGCCCTATCAGAAATCAACTGAAATTTTGGAAATTGACCCCTTTCTCATGCACAGTCTAGTGACCAATATAAACAAAACATAGTGCTAGGATCACACAATAGACATTTAAATTTCTACTCTTCAAAAAATTTTGTTCCAAAGTGAAATACCAAGCTTGACACATAATCTAAAATCTGTATTTAACAAATCTATTTATGTGCCAGGCATTTTATGACACATTCACCCCAAACAAGCACTTTGATTTCCTGGGTATATTTTAGTGCAAAGAAATAAGGTACCAATTCGGAGACAGCATTCAATCATCAGTCGGGAGTGACTTTTTCTAACTAAATACCCAGCAGGCCAATAATTGGCACTAAGACAGAAATGTAGTCCCTGGCCCCCATCGTTCGCAAACTAACAACCATGGCGGCTCAAGATGGTCACTCATCCACGCTATTTCACACCTTATGAAAAGCTTTATCAACGCCCTGAACATGGTTATGACTGGCAGTGCTGCTTGTTTTAATCATGTTAATGTTGATATATCATAATATTTTTACAATGCACAAAACCTCTTTTCCTTGATTTTAAGAAATTGAGCAAATGTAAATTCAGTACTGTGACAATTTGAACTTGAATAGTAGTCAAACTAAAAGTGATTTAGGTTAAGTTCACTGATATTTACTATTTTGACAATTACAACATTAAACAAACACTATAAGCCTTGTGACATATGTGTTTGTTTTTCATTACCCTTCTTTGATCTATTTGCACGATTACACTACAATTGGCATGGCATATGCTATGCTATGTTTGTAAACAGGCTTGGCTGAAACACATCCCGTTTCTTGTGACACGTTTGATGGGAGGTAGTCAATTACTCTAGCATGCTTAGTCTTAACTTATCCCCAGTCTTCAAGTTCGTAGTTCAATTTCTTTGCAGCTGCAATCGGGACTGAGATTGTTTCTGTTGTGTGCGTGCGTCACGAGAAAAGGTAAGGTGAAAGATAAAGGACAGAGAACAGCAGGCAGTCACCAGAAAAAAAATCCAAACAAATACGACTCAAAAACAACCTGCGGCCACCTTGTGCAAATGCAATGAAATTTGAATGAATGTACAAAAAAAAAAAGTTGAAGCCATGCATGCCATGACATAATCATGAAAAGAACACATCAATTGAAAAAGCCACAAAACAATACAAATTAAGCCAGGCCTTATTCTGACCTGCGCGAATCAGCAATTGCCAATGATAACGCGCCTTGACATAGCAATGCGGATGCCCAAACTTAGAGTAAAAAGAGGAAATATGACAAATAAAACAATGGCAATGCTTCGATTAATTTTTTACACTCGTATTGGGACACCTCTTTAGCTGATAAAATTACTTCCGGGGCAACTCCCGGGCATTCCCATGGCATGACCTTTGACTTTAAATATAATTAAACCAAAACAAGAAAGTTTATTATGGAAAGAGAGAGGACCATTTGAGGGTCGGAGTGTTAGGGGAGATGTCGTAGCTAAAGTGGATGCGTCATTTTCTTAGTAAATAAGGATATATTGGGATGGACAGGGGAATTTTTTTTTTTTTTTTTTGCGCCTGCTCGCGGCTACTTCCATGAATATTCATGAATTTTTTATCAGAGTCTGAGCCTGAGTGTTTATTTCTTGGATGCAGTTTTGTTTCGTATTTTGCACAATGTTTGATGATTGAGGTTTGATGCGTGTCCTGCCCTAATGTAAAAAGATTACTGGTTTGGTATATACGTTTCAGGAACATGAGCTTCATTTTCACATTCAAAAAAAAAAAAAAAACAACTCCTTCATGTAATATTTTGGACCCCTTAGAAAAAAAGATGCCCACAAGGATGGGGGGCAGTACACTAAAGGTATCAAAGCAAAAATACGTCTTTTTTGCTACGTATATATTTATAACCTTTCTTAAGTTCCCGCAGGCCATACACAAAACTTTGCTCCGCTAAATCTCCGCATACATAACCATAGAGTTGTTAAGCCAGGCCTGCGGTTTGTGGCTTTGGTTTTCTTTTGCTGGTATTAAGGAGGTTTGGCCGCAATGTAAATGTAACCTTACTGAATCCGTACTCGCCCTTGCATAGGCTCGCCCGTTTTTTTATGTAGGATCGAACACTGCTGAGCCATTTTGCGCTATACACCTTACAAGGAATTATTCATGACCCAAACCCCCCTCCCTGTCTGAGCACGTATGATGTTCAGTCCTCGTAAAGCACACAGGGTATGGCCGTGCAGATATTAAAGGAATGAAGGATTCAGTCTATAATTTAGCACCTGGTGGTGGGGCACGCGTTACTTTCGATGGCTGCGATCAACGTGAAATTCAACATAATAAAGCGGCTAGGAACCAAAATATGATTCAGTCCTACTAACAAAGTCAATACGAAAGTCCCGATAGTAAATTGATTTCTTCATTTGGAACCCTATGATGCTGAAGTTAACATGGCACGTTTATAAATATTACTCTAAGGTTTATTCATTTCGAGTAAGGATGCCCTTGAATTTGCAAATTGGCATGGAAACATGGGCTCATTTACCTTTGCGATGGTTTCTGTTAGGTGTAGAAAGAATTTGTTCTCCTCGGAGAACTTCTTTAGCATCTGCCAGGGCCGGGACTCAACTTGTTGGGTGTCTTCGACAAACGATTTGTCAACGATCTTGAAACAATGTGTTTAATCCTGGTCTGCAAATAACCATTGGTCTAGTTTCGGCACTCCTCTTCCAAGAACTTTGAAGTTAGCCGAAAAACTAGACCAAGGAGGATGTGGATAACGGGGAAAAATATGATATAATATCATAAGGGGAAAATTGGTCTAGCCATTGCTGTGATGGTCACGGCCAACTACTTTTTGGCGAAGTAGTAGTAGTAGTGGTGTTATCATTCTCATCAGCGCAAGGTTGGCCAAATCCTGTGATGCTTTGGAGAGTTGTCTTGGGGCCACTTTTGCGTTTGTGACCCACTGTCCTAATGCCCAGTGGTCATGTTGCAATTGTGGTGGCCATCTGTTATTTGAAACTGCCATAATTGAATAGGCACCAACAGGTATGGTATGAGAAGATGCTGGTCCCATGTGTCCAAAAGATTTACACCAGATAGTCGTATCTCAAAGTAAAAAACTCTGTTTATGAGTTTCCTGATTGTGATAGATTTCCTGCATCATCAACTCAGGCCAATGTCGCCATAAAAGTTGGCAAAAATATAGTGGTTCATATTGACGGAACTGTGTACCTTCAAACATGGCCAAGATGTTGGTTGTTGATGCAGGAATTTTGCCTGCTTTTGGTGTACAATGGGAAGGCAAGAAGTGTTGAGGATCCGTCTGATGGGGTATTTTTTTGTCATGGGGGCAAATAAGTTCAGTCACATGATGGGGACAATCAGAAGTCACCACCACGTGATCCGAATTTAATTAACATTTTATTTGCCCCCCCCCCAATTTTATCAAAAAAGAATATTTCTCAGAATGCTTTGAAAAACATTGGAAATTCCACACGTTTGGACTGAAGGTTATAATAATGTAAAAAAAAGTAATTAAAGAAGTACGTTGACAAAACCGCATTGGGTTGAAAGTAAAAAATTAGGTCACAAAGGTAAACCGAAGAATGGCAAGCATAAAATGTAAAAAAAATGTTTGTAATTACTATGCTCAGTGGCGGATCCAGGAATTTGAAAAATGTCAAAATTACCGGGGGGCTGGACAGCTGTAATGGTCCAAAATAGCTCAAAAAATGGGCTGATTTTGCAAGGGAATTGCAGAATTTATCGGGGGGCGCGCGCCCCACCGCCCCCGCCCTGGAAATCCGCGCATGTAGCTAGCTGGTTGTATCATTGCGAACAAAGTGTGATAGGTGAGTCTTTACAAATGAGGGGTACGTTGTACTATTGCGCACGAAACTGACCTTATATCTTGTTTAAGGAGGGGTTTGACCGTCATTTGGTGGTACAACATTGACGCAGTGAGGGTTTCCCAGTCATATGCAGTTTTTGTTGCTCTGATTCTCATTGTAATAGAAATGCTTGAAACTGGGATACAAAATAAAATACAGTGGAGCACGAGATTTTTGTTATATCATCATTTAAACCTCCACGGTCATCATTACTTTGTTTGTGGAATCGCCATTTTGTATTATATGATCGGATTAATGTGACTGGTACATTACATCTAGTTGAGATGCACATTGTGTGTTTGAGATGGCGAAGCAGCTCCTACAAATTCGTACCAGAAACTTGGTAGTGGTTTGTTGTTCGTTCGTCGTTCGTAACGGTATCATTGTTAAAAATGATGGTATCATGATGCTCAGTTACAGCTGTCCCGGTGTAATTTATTTCCAATCGGCAAGAACACGCTTATTTTTGCGATGGCCTTGGTCTTCAAAACAATTTGGCACCTTTTAACATCGGCAAAATAATGTCAACCACTTATTTGGAGGTATTTTCCGTTGTATGGCGGTCGTTCTGTATTTCAAGGAGTGTCATTTGTAGTTGCCTGAGTGAGCAATAAAATTTCTTCAAGCAAATTTTGCTCCTAAATCGCTCAACTGCATGCTGCCATTATTATAATATATATGTTTTCAAGTCAATATTGCAAGAAATTGCGTATTTGGTGTTTAAATGCTGACTTGGTGAGTCCAAAAGTCAGGTGCAAAGTAGAATCTTTTGCAAGTGGATCATAGGCTAGATATGAAATAAAAGTATTACAAGGGAAGTAAGCAATCTGTACAGGTTCAGTTGTAAGCAAAATGAGACCTGTATTTTACCTTCTGTTCACTCACCTATTCCCCTAAAATTTCAAAATGCATAGCTTCACTTAAAGGCGATTATTTATGATGCAATATAAATGTACCTTCTCTTTAGTTTGCACCCCCCAAGAGATCGTCCCATTCTCGGGAATTCTTTCATTTTTAAATCGTTTTAAGTTCCATACACTTTGGATTGTTTTCCTTCCAAAAAGGTTAAGCTTAATTTTGTGAAGTTGTGTGCAATGGCGTTGTGATGATCTCTGGACTTTTGGTAATTGGCACTCTATATTGAGCTGCTATGTGCTGTGCTGACCTCTTGCCCCAAATACATTCTATACTGTAATGTTGGCCACTTGCCGGAAAGCTGTTTCTCTCCCAGTTGTTCAGAGGGGGGGGGGGGGCCCAATTGCAAAATGCTCGACCACGCCTTCATTTCACCATCTGTCAGACTGTTTTCTGACTTGCTTTTGGCTTTAAGGGAGTCTGATAGGGAGGGATCGCCTTTCTATACTTCCGTACTAATTTTGGCAACAACCTTTAAAGTTGAAAAGAAGGAAACATTAGTTTATTAAAAGATGATTTTATGTTGTCCTTGTGTGGCGTGGACAGCAATAGGCAGCAATGCAATTGAGAACCACATGCATGTTCAATATACATAATACACTCTCTTTCAGGTTGACAAATAAACTGGGGCTGGAGAACTGGCCACCCATTTGAGAAATTAGAAGAAAAATTATGAGTGTTATGGTAAGAGAGTGAACAAGGAAATTTTTGCATTCCAAAACGGTCTGGTACTCACAGGGTGTCAGCATTGCCACAATTATTTCTTACTAAGCCAATTTCACTCCAAAGATGAAAGTATTTTAAAGGGCATTTCGTGATTTCAACGCCGGGTCCCCTCGACTTACTAAAAATGGTTGAGGATTTTTTTAATCCGTTTATGGACCGTTAGCCGTAGTAAACTATGTGTGCCCCAATCTTACATGCAAATTCAGTCGCATCTGTAAAGAAATTCGCAAATTTTGTATTTTCTGTCCGTAACGGACAGAAATTACAACACAGTGGCCTATGGAACCGTGGGAAATGAGCAAATTGCTCATACACCAAAACGCAAGATCAGGATGAGCCAAACTCATTGAGAATAAGCTGTCCCAAGGATATAGTGATCAATGAATTAAAAACAGAAGGTGCTGAAATCACGAAAAATGCACCTAACATTTTTCACTAAAATTATAAAACCCTGTGGCATGAAATTATTGTATTGTTTACCTAATTGTAAAGACTTACTATTTGGCGGATACTTTGACTTGGACTTTCTGCGGGCTGGCAAACTGCAGTGAACGTCATAGCAGGAGGTTTGGTTTGCAAGTGAAAGGTTTGTGTGACATTGTCCAAACATAGTTAGATTGAGGCACGTAACAATTTACTAGAATGTGCTTGGCTGTTAAAGGGCAGGTGTCTTAGCACCTGTTACCTTCCAAAATATTTTGAACAAATTTTGCAAGCAGCATACTTTTAACCCCATATCACAAGAACCTAAATTTGATGCATAAATAATTAATTAGAAATAGAAAACAATATCTTTACATATAAGGGGGATGAATTGATGGTTCCAAAATTTGACCTCAACATTGAATGCCAAAAATCTGAGATAAGTAAATATAGGATGGCACCCATTAAAATGCACTTCATAACAATTTAATTTGCGCACAACACAAATCACAATGAAATAATTACCATTGATAATCAGACAATCCCACGGTACACCAACTAAAATTCCTGCATCCACCAATCGACGACAAAACTAACATGGATGAGCCAAGTAACTCTATCACGTACCAACGCCTCTCACGCAAATAGGTACCAATCTCAGAGTTAAACATACACCTTCCAGGACTTACCACCTAATAACACGTATAGAAACACATTAGTTCTCCCGTACCTAGCTACTGGTAACATTATCTGGGCCCTCCAACTATCATTTCACGACTCGGTCAAAGCTCAAACCAGTACACAGAAATAGGCCATCCGCACTATCACAAACTCACCCCGCCAGAACTCACCACCTCGCATATTTCCACCTCTGAAAAGCACTTAATATCTAGAGGACTCAACCGACTAACAACAGCGCTCTTCAGGTTTGACATCACAAACATCACTGTCTCCGAACGTCAATAATTTACTGTACCACAATGACAAATCCACCGCATAACACCTAGAAAAAGCCGACAAAAACTTCATCTTCCCCTCCTAAATCTTCGTCTGAAAACACTTCATTCAGTACCATGGCGCAAAAACTCTGGAATGTCTCACAGAAACTATCAAGGCAATTGCAACCAAAATACGTTGTTTAAATCTCAACTAAAAAAACATTAATCAATCAGTACATTTTACAATGATTACTCCCTCATTCGTTTTTCCCCTTCACTTTTTCTCTACCTCATTTATCCTCTACACCCCCCCCCCTTACTTACAGTGTAACATACAACAGCAAGACATGTTGTCCAGTCGTCGCCTTCTTTTCCCGTATCCTGTATTCCAAAAAATGGTTTGTTTGTTGTGTCTCAGATATATAGTTTATTATTTTTTTTGACAAGCATACAACACCCACACACACATCACACCACACCCACACACACACAACATACCAATTGTTTTTTTTTCAAAATTAAATATTATATATCAAACCTTGTGTTAATTATGTACTAGAGTATAATTTACTTTCTTGTATTTTACAGGGCCAGCAATACTTATAAGCCCACGGGGTTGTCCATTGTGGTCTAAGCATATTCCATATCGCTTCATCTATTTCATGGATCAATGAAAACTGTTTTATTATCTCTGTACTTTATATAGTACGTTACATACGTTTTGTATAATGATATGTTTATGCTAAATAAAACGAATATTGAATCGAATCTTGGAAAAATCTTAAGCAGAGGGTGGAAAAAAATGGGGAAAAGCTTTGAGGTTGGAGGGGGTTTAAAGTTGGGGCCCCTTGCCTCACATATATGATGTATTTTTAAAAATTTTTAGGTAGGATATTGCATTCAGATTTGTTCAAATTTGATCCAACAAATTTTGAATTGCCCCGTCAACAAAACATTGACCAAATAAAACCTAATTATCATTGATCACTAGATATCGTGAGAAAAAGCTATTAACTATTCTCAACTGTGAACTGATCCCGATTTTGTGTTTTTTGTGATGAGCACTGCTAGTTTTCCAAAGTCCCATAGGCTACTGTGCTGTAATTTCTGTTCGTTTAGGACAGAAAAATACAAAATTGCAAATTTCTTACAGATGCGGGCCAAATTTGCAGTAAGATTTGGTACCGAAAAAAAAACCCCCATGGATTCTAAGCAAACTGTTCAGTTGATGAATGATATAAAAATCTCAACATTTTTGGTAAGTCGGGGGGGGGGGGGGGACGAGAGGCTGTGGATCAGAAATGCTTTCGGATAGGCCCTCTTCTGTCTTCAACATTCACTTGAGTATTCAATTTTTGGCTGAAACATCGTCTTATCATGCTGCATGTAGACCATGAACAGTAACCCTTTATTTCTTTCTTGTTTCTTTGTTAGTGGCTAATTTATGAGTTGAATATTTGTTCATTCATGCATCTAGCAGTTTTCCAATACTCCCTTATTCAACAAGTCCCCCATTCGTATTTCTGATTTCTTTTGTTTTATTTCTCCCCAGGTATCGCTCCATGGCTCTCATTTTTTCAAGTTCAGCAAATTGTTCAAGATGATCTCTTACTATTGTTTGCATCAACTATTATTATACCTAAACCTATTATGCTTTCATGTCCTCTAAGGATGGGGTTTTCGGGCCCCAAACCATCTTCACCTTTGCACAAGGCTGGAAGTCGTGGGTTTTCCTTTTAGTCCCTCTCTTCAGAAGAAGAAAGAAAACAAGGAATACGCCTCAATCTTCATCCCCTCCTCCCCCTCTCTCCGTCCCTTATTCCTCTTGTTTAAACAACGGTGCGCTTGTAGCATTTAATGTCGAAGTCTATGCCATTAAACATGTCTACTGATTTAACATGATTTTTTTGTATTTTGTTTTTGCAGTTTTACTTAAGAATGATACAATTTTTCATATTCCGAAATTTAGTTGAAAAATTAGTATGCTTAAATTAAAATTTTGTTTTAAATTCCTCAAGGGTGGGGGGGGGGGGGGGGGGGAGGGTGGTGGGTTGATACTACAATTCCTCATCTCCATTCTTTAAAATCAAATTAATCATTGTTTAGTCTTTGGAAGGATTAACAATACAAGTTACAAATATCAGCATTTTGAGCTAACCTTGTGAATTATGATAGCTGTGTAAGCTATATTTTGACATTGTGGGGTTCAAGTCTTTTTTTTGGTTCTGTTCTATGAAATTGATTATAGGTTTTTGAAAATTTTTGTAAATTGGCTTTGTGAAGCACATAAAGGATTCATTATTTTTAATGTTCCTTAATCTGTGTACTTACATGTATGTGTAAACTATATCCGCAAAAAAAAAATTGCTTTGTTTCTTTGATTTTTAAAAATATTCTCAGATGACTTTGGTTAGTGGCCGAGGGGGGGGAAGGGTGTTTTATGGACCACCACTAATTAACCAAACGCTTGGCCGATTTAATATTTTGTATATACAGAATGCATTTAAAAGTCAGACATTACAAAAAAAATTCGGCAAAATCCCAGGCGTAAAGCGGCCAGTGCGAAAACGAATTTTAGGCGTCCGTAGGAACCCCCTTGGTCACATTAAGTGTAAAATGCACTTACATCCTATAGTAAGTTCCTGGGTATCCAGTTATTTCCTGGTATTTCCTGGTATTTCCTGGTATTTCCCACTATTTCCAGCCCTAAGACTAGTAACCAGGAAAGTGCTAAAACTGCTCTTAAGAAATATGTTCCTCTTAAAGTTTTCTTGTGTCGATTAAATAGTTGAAAGATTGGAGACATATTGTCACAGCTGGGATAGAGACATTCCTCTATGCAACAACCCTCCATCAACAACCAGGAAGAAAAGAGGGATATCAATCACTTCTGATTTCTCTCTATTGTAGCACAAGGTTATGACTGTTATTTCCTCAGCTAAAGCATAAAACACTGGTGTTGCTTCTTCTTGGCTTCAATGCCCCTTGTATATTTGGTCAGGGGCCTCCTTGATTGCATTTCCAATGGACCCCCGTGTCCAGGGCGGGGGGGTGTAGCCATGTCATCTGCTGAGACTTGTTGATAAGCATAACATGCCTCCTATAATGACTCTATCGGAAAATTTGTCAAAAAATCCACCGGCCAGCAACTAGTTTTAATGATCATGGCGGATGATGCCATAAAATACTCAAAACTAACACGGTGGTCATGGTTCGAAATCCCATATCCTACCAGCTTGGAAACGTCCCAAGCTTAATCACTATGCTTCAAATTTATCGTACTAAGCTTTGTATGTGGATAAGCATCTCCAGTATTAAATTTGGTTTAATTGTTAGTAACACACACACTCACTTCACTAACACATCCCCATCCCCCCCCACCCTCCCCCAGCCAATATTGCCTATCCATCCCCCCCCCGATAAATATTGCACAATTCCCATAACACACTCACTCGCACTTAAACACCCCAACCATATTGCCCTATCCCTATATTTACCACCATTTCCATACAGGCTCACTAACTATACCATACTTCCCTACCATCAATACTTACCTCATTGAACTGTTAATCATTAGACCAGTCAACATTGTCACTGCTTGTATCGTGAGCCTTTTATAATATAATGAATCAGAATCACTAAGTGTTCATTGTACACTGTAAAATACTAGATACACTAATTAGGCCGTTTTCCACAAGAATTCCGATTGCTTGTATGTTGAGCCGTTAGCAATTGAATCAAAATTCAGGAATCATAAGTGTAATCACGTGTCAGAGACTTTTTCAAAATTTTAGAAAGAAATATTAATGGTGGAGGGGATAAATCAAAAGGAGATTTTACACGTAAATTAGGCCAAAATGGTTTCGGCCGACAAAGAATTTTTTGCTCTGTAAATTGGTGAGCGGTGTCTGGGCATGGTTATAGAGGGGTAGAGAGAATTGTTTCAGAACAGACATAGATATATCTACTGACAATTGCTTATTGGAGATAAATGTCTACAAGGGCCCCTTTTGATAAAATGTAGCTGCAAGGTAAGAAAGAAGTTAATATTTAACTGCCATAATAAGAGGTAACATTTTGGATGAGTGCGAGTAATTACATGGAGTGTGGACCTTTCCAATATAGAGCAAATAAACTTGTTTTCATCTCCCTTCTGCTTCCCTTCAATCCATCTTCTGCTCATATCATGTTAAATCACAGAGGCCAGTAAGAGTACTTGCCAATTTTTTCTTGTCAATCAACTTAAACTGTGAGCGTGTCCATTTTACCATGCCAGTAATGGTGGGCCTTCAGGTTTTGCTGCGTCTTCCACATCTGCCGCACTTGAACTTGCGTTTAGAATATGCTCCACCAATTCCCGGCACCAATTCCTCTCTGAACACTTAATTGTTTTACTTGTGCTTGCCATTTTGGCGTTGCTGTCATGCTCTTTTCTCCACCCTTTGGTCTAGTATACAAACGTTTACACTCTCAAATCCACCTGATCGTTCTCTGTACTGATATATATTGGCCCGAAAGATCAACACTACCATATCGGAATTATAACAGAACAACATCATCATGTCTGGTTACCGTCTTTTCCCGTGGCCTTCTTTTGTCTTCATTGGCCTTTTGTTTTTAGTGGCATTCCCTGTGGTTTTCATTTGCGCTAGTTTGTATCTACACTGCAACCTTGGGATGGACAACTCCTGCGAGGGCACGAACTGAGAAAAGTTACATGAATACATGGCAAGTATAAAATTATGGGTCCTTTTGGTTTATTAAAATAGCCAAAGGCTATTGACCCCGACAGTTCAGCTCAATAATGCAAAAATGGCATGGCCGACTGTCGTGTAATAGCGGTCAGAGGCCGTATACACTATTTTATATAATAATGAAGCTTCCATCTATACCACATATTTTTAATACTGTACAGTATTTCAAAATCATTGAACGTATTTTTTGATACCGTGCATTTTAGTTTTTGTTACCTTGTTTATGGTAGCTTATTTAGCACTATTATATGTGTGATCCTTTAATAGCAGTCCATGAACTTATTGAGTTTACATATTGCTCTGGCTTGCCTTCCCTGCTTGCTTGCTTGCTACGCGGTCCGGAAAGTGTGTATCTGTGTCACAGACTCGAAAGATATTATCTCAATTAGTACGCGCGAGAGATTAACGTATCAGTCCGCCATAGCGAATGCACTGCAAATGAAACTAAATCTCAAATATCTCCTGAAAACGAGGGGTTCTATGGAGATTTTACATCGGATGGGTCCGTTACTATGTTTTGTTTTGGATATGTATCCGAATGGGTCTGAACCTTAGAACCTAGCGAATAAATGGAACTTTTTTGTCGGGCACTTCGTGCTGCAACACGGAAAGTTACCACAAATCGCTATGATAACTGGGCCGCATCCCTCTTTTCCACACAAATGCCTTTCGGTATTATTCCGTCTTGAGAATTTTCAACGCTGGCGCCAACTTTTTTTTTCAATTTTAGAAACGGGATATACGTACTTACCGGACCGGCGTACTTGCTGCATTGGTGCTCAGTAGCTTAGCGGGAATCGCATTCAAAGCATAAACATGGAAAATGTCCGCATACACCAGAAGACAACACCACTGTGGTTGTGTTAAATGAGGAAGAATCCTATATAAAAAGAAGAGAATATACCACCCGACATCGCACTAAAAAGCGCCAACGTTTTTGAAGATTGTAGCTTGGCGAAAATCAACTCTGTGTCAGTGTCACAACTTAGAAAAGGCTTAGCCTCTGAATCTGTGACTAGTAGTTTGTCCTGCCAGGGTAACAGAATTCGTAGGCCATGGCAAAGTCATGAAAAGTGAATACCATACCCCACTTCGCAAATTGTGTTGCATTTTAACCTCAGCGTCATATTATTTAACATAATAATATTGGATGTCTTTTTTCAGGGGATATGAGAATATGCCCGCACTGTCAAGAAAATATCGACCTCGCCTTCGGCTCGTTCGATATTTTCATTACTCGTGCGGTATATTCTCATATCACCCCTCAGAGCCATCAATATTATATAATTTACCCGTCAGTTCGGGCCAATAACGCATGCCGCCTTTGAACCGACTGTCGACTAGATGAGCTTTTTTTGTGCATTTTATTCAATCGACTAAGGCTAAGTGGTTTAAATTCAAAATTTCGTCAATTCGTCATCTGATGCGGTACATTTCTGCCCTCTTTGTGATTCGGGAAATTTAGTTGTT
>JAMKCH010044404.1:0-13200 GCA_023653785.1 Ophioderma brevispina
ACAGATCCCATATTAAGTGGTTCAGGGACTGCTCCGTTTCCTTTCTACCAATTGCATGGTTGGGATACTGTTGGGGGGAACCCTAGTTTCCCGATTCATACGAGTTGCGTACTCCTTTCATAAATGTTGAAGACTCAGTGCTCTCCTTCTTTAGGCACCTGCAATGGTCATACTCATTATACGCTCTGTCATAATTCCTTTTCTCTGCATCAAGACGACCCACATTCCCGCCAGACGGAAGCATGACACGCGTAAAGATCATAGTCTGCCAATTACACCAGCAACTTTTTGCGCGTGTTTGTAGACGCCTATTTCAGAAAGGAATTGTGTATGGCCTACTATAGTACCGCAATTAAAAAGCTTCCCTTTCACAATCATCAGAGTGCTGAAGTTCTATCAGTGGCCTTATTAAGTGACAAAATCTTCTCTAATAACGTTGCAGGTCCATGGAATTACATTCAAGTCAAGAAAAGCAAAACGATTTCAACCATTTCACATTTTTGGTTCAATGGGTCAATCGTGCAGCTTCTGAGTAAATGATTATAATTAATGGCAGCCTCAGCTGTGGGCTTGCTTGATGATGATGGTAAAAAATAATTACCTTAGCTCTGGCTGAAAGAACACACTCATAAAACGAACTTACCAAAGTGCTAGTTTCATACTAACTTACGAAAGATCTTGTTAACATATAACTAGTGGGTTATAATGTTCTTCCATGCCTGTAATAATGTGATCTGGAATGGGTTCTCACTACGCTCCTTTTAAGCCTTATCAAAGTTACTAGTAGTCCTTAAGCCATCCAAATAAATGTCAATTACTTTGACAATCCATAACCCATCATAAACTTTTCTTGATGATGTGTTTGATGTCAACTTGCAATGCATCCAGCCCGTACGGCGAGGGGGTGCGGTCCCGCACCCCCCAAATTCCCAAAAGGGGAAAAGGTCCACTTTTTGCTATTCTGGATAAAAGGTCCAATTTTAACCAAATTTTCGAACAAAAGTCCACTTTTTGGTGATCAAATGTTCAAAAAGTCCAAGAGAAGGCCATTTTAGGGGGTTGTTAGGTCCACTTTTATCAAAAAGGTCCACTTTTTTTTCGAAAAAAAGTCCACTTTTTCGAAGTCCCCGCACCCCCCCAAAAAAATCCTGCGTACGGCCTGTGCATGATTACGCACATGATACCTCTTTGTGAAACTACAACCCATAAGTTCAAGCATGTATTCAAGGGCATTTACAGATACTATACGGCCTTTCCTCCATTAAGATATCAAATTGTGGATCGATTAAGCCACATATTAATTGGTCCCGAGCATACGAGTTGCCAAATTGACGGCGGACCACAGTCGATTCCAATCTTTTAAAAACTCATAGCGAGACCATTAATATTGGCATAAATCATCCAATTGTATCATTATCATGGTTTTTGGATCCGTACTTTTTCACACAATTGGACTCCTCCAAAACAGTGATAATGGGGTAAATTGGTGCAAAACTTGTTGACGATGCGTGCTTTGCAGTCAAACTGTCCTCACTTTTGTTAATCTTTTGATCACAAAGGACTTGAAGTGCCGATGAACAAGTTTGATGTTTGCATGATTCTCACATTGGCCTTTATACCACCAACTGCAAGAAGGCCAGTAGGTCTATATTGTGTGCGATCAAGCAAAATGAGTCCTGTAGTTGGTCAGATTCAATTTTTTTACCTTTTCTTGTAGCTGTATGCAACATTTAATAGCTACATTTGCTGAAATCCCCATGAAATTGACCAATTACTTCAAAAGATATAATAAGTTTGAAAGGGTGGGGCCAAACAAATAGGAAACAAGACTTTTTCTCCTTTGTTTGGCTATATCTCAAATCAATTTCCGACTTCCGCTCATTTTGCTCTATCACTCACATATGGATTATGATGTTTTTTTGACGGGTAACTGTCCACAGAACTTTTGAACCCTTCCGTAAATGTTCATCACTAATCTTGCACTTTCTAGTTCTAGTTTGGATAATGTATTAAGCTGATCATATAAGACCATTTTAATAATTTGCTGCCATTTTTTATATAACAGCCACCACTGATTGTTGTGAAATTTT
Organism: Ophioderma brevispina; assembly: GCA_023653785.1. Classification (NCBI taxonomy): domain Eukaryota; kingdom Metazoa; phylum Echinodermata; class Ophiuroidea; order Amphilepidida; family Ophiodermatidae; genus Ophioderma; species Ophioderma brevispina. The sequence goes on from JAMKCH010044404.1 coordinate 2,091, forward strand.
GAACTTTGCTATTTTGTTTGTATTCGTTTCTAATTAACCTGAAATAAATGACAATTCCTCATAGTAGCAATACTAGTGTTTTTCTCACCAATGTCTTCACATTTGTAGGGTAACAATAACCACCTATTTGCCACTTTATAAGAACTGCTTCACATTGCCTAAGGCCGTTCCACACTTCCACTGTACTGCATTTGAGAGTACATTTCCCGAATAGCAGATCCTCTGTCGCAAGATGCTGCAATGCGTACTGCAACAAGTTAAATTCATTTTTAACTTGCATTGCAGTGGGTTTCATCAGTTGCAGTAGAAAGTATCGTATATCAGCAATGCGCCCAACTGCACTGCATTGATCAGTAGAAGTATGAACGTACCTTACAAACCCAACTTTCCACCCATATTGTCATCCTCCAAGCTACTTTCACAAAACCATACTTATCCTGTGATCTACACTCAACTACTTTTCTGGGTATCACCATCTCTAAAAAAACAGGTAATCATCTTTGCTTATTGAGCTTCCAGGGAAATGGGATTTTCAAAATTTCCCAAAACCAATAGTCAATTATGTACGATTCAACCCTCGTGTCAACCTCTAGTACTCTTTCCGAGGGTATGGGGCATTGAATGAGGGGCATGTGCTGTTGTGGAATTAAAATCGGATTAAATTCCCAATTCTAATCTATTGAAGACATTTAGTCCCGAATGCAGAGGAATCATTCTATTCTTATGAATCAAGTCAGGGTAAGCGCATTTGTAGCTACAAAAAACATAGTCTCAAACATTCTGTCTAATGTATTTGCTTCAGTGGTATCAAGTAACAGGTGATTATGACTTATGAGCGGCCCGGGTTTTGGATACGAGGAACACAAAGCATTTGAAAAATGATGGCCAACATGAAAAAGCCCAGATTATCCCAATTCGTTCATGAAACAGGTGAATCGGCTCAGGTTTCTTTTTCTGGCCCCTTCCCAACTATCGACGCGGCCAAAACTTTTCCTCTGGTGACCACGATGGGTGAATCTCTATAAAAATGTGAGTTTTCTAGTTGCCACTATATCATATCCATTTCCACCCTAACTAACATCATTAAAGCCAACTTCTACTTCAACACTACTAAACAATAATGAATTCGTTTCCACACTTTCATACAAATCTTAATTTTATAACTTCACTCATCAATATCAAACTAAGAAAATCAGGGTTATGTACAGCTCTTGTATTACAAACATGCAGTTAGGAATAAAGCTTACAAAAGTATCAGAAAACAGAAACATACATTTTACACATTTAGCTTTATAATTTTTTGCTACCCTTTGCAAATATTAATGTTACAAAGCAATGTTTTTCATAGCAAATAGACACTCTATCTGCAAGATTCCTCAATGTTTTCAAGTCGACACTTCACCAAGGACAGGCTGGAAATTTATCACAAATGAAAGTGCAGAATCTAAATGTATGCAAAGAGGACATTGACAACAAGACGGCCTAATAATGAACGGGGACCCCCTTTAATGGCCACTTAAGTGAATTGACCGTGACCCCTGTAACTTGACTAAAATGTCACAAATGTCATTAAAGTATTTACGTGGTAACTTTAAGAGGAAAGTTATTGAGTTTCAACCTCAATCCAAGTATGTCAGGGATTTGACTTTTCACCCCTATAACGTGACCTTTGGGTCCAAGGATGGGGTCAACTGTACTGTTCTGTATTTACGATGTACAAGGATTATTCCTGACAAATTTGCAAAAACAAAAAAACAACCTAAAATTTAAATTTTTGACCTTTGACCTTGAACTTAGACCTTTTTGGGGTTGAACTATAATAGACATCCCCTGCCGAATGTTATCGTCACTGTAGCAATGAGCTTAATTGTCTTCTATAGGCTGAGATATAGCCAATTGGTCTTATTTTTAGCATGTGTGACAAATTGACCCTTTGACCCCTCAATGACCTTTGAAAACGCAATATTAAAAAACTGGGGAAAAAACAGGAAAATGCATGTTCCAGTGCAAATAAAAAATCTACTAGGCTTAGTTATGGAGAAATTCTTTAGGTATTTACTTAAAGCCAGAAATGACCTTTGACCCCCAAACTAAAAATGCCTGCAGACACCAGGTAAACATACTCATATCTTGAAGGTTAGGCTCACTTCTTTTTCAACTATGTTTTCATTTGTCGATAAAAAAAAAATAAGTTTTTTGACCTGAAGTGACCTTTAATGACCTTTGACATCGATACCGAGCCCACAACTTTTGCTGAAGGTTCTTAAGCTGCTTCATATGTATGAATCGATCATGTGACATGCAATCTTGCATAATAGCAGATAGGGATTTTTGAAGATTTTTTCCATTAAGACCGGAAGTGGCGACCTTAATGACACCAGATTGACCTCCCAACCCATAACTTTTGTGAATGATCTTAAGCTGCTTCATATATGCATGAGTCATGTTACCATGTAATGTAAACTGTCGGAAGATACATTTTAAAGAAAATCACACTTTTGACCCCTGTGGACCATAAGAACCCCGACAGGGTCACAGTCATATGTCTGAATGGGATTACTGCCAGCGGTCAATTTGGGTGCAAGTTTTGGTCAGAATACGTCACCACAATGAACTAGCGCAGAAACAGAACAGACGGCTGATGGCCGGTCTGCGAGGCCTCTGTAATCACTGTTTTGTCTAGCTGCACGTGTGCTACCATGACTTCAGAGCAATTCTCTAAAACTTACTTCTTAACTTGACAATACGCAAGGAACAGAGGATAGTATGAGGCATTCCTGGCATTTTTTGCAAGTAGAATATTGCATCCTCATAATGTGCAACCTCTTGAGTAAAGCGATTACAGCTCATATTAATGCTACTACTTATCAGCAAGTCTCCCCCTCCCCCCCCCTTCGGTAAAAGACGTACCAACATGCCTAACACAACACAGGAAACTCACCAGACACGTGATGTTTGGTACCAATAGATAGCTATGGTCCAAAATGAGTTACCAACATACCTAGCATTACGGCACAAAGACGTCATAAAGTTCGCATGTCACAAAACGCCCATTTCCATAGACACACACAGTTAAAAATTCATTTCGCCAAAAGTGTTAGGAAAATCAGATTTTCAGCGGTGTTTTGACTCGACTTGATGGGAAAATGACTATTTTTATATAATGACAGCATTTTATGAGCTATAAACGGTGTTTGAGTCGCGAAAATTGCGAAATATCAATTTTTCCCCCCTAATTCAGTATTTTCATACTTTCCTGCAACATATGACGTCATGTACATCATAATGGGGATGTTGGTACTTATTTTGGTACAATGGAAAGAAGAAAAACTTCTAATCTATCCTTTGGTACAACCCCCCTTTGGGAGTTTTGTTACAAAAAATGCTCAGGTAGACTAGGTTAATCTTTTGGAACACTTTATCCCTAAGTACTGTACATGTGTTTAGGACAGTACAGTATAGGACATTGCGATGCATCCATCATGGGATTGAGTCAAATCACCCTCTGGGAGATACTGTGGGCATACCATAAATACTAATACCTCCACAGAGCTTGCAGCCGGAGTAACATTGCCATAGCTGTGTACTTAGAAAGTATGGTCCGGGGAAATGCTCCCAATTCAAACGAATAACATTTGTGAGTGTAAATGCCTCGAGAATGTGAATTTCCATAAACCATACCTTTTCCCTTCTTTTCCTAGTTGCACCTCCTCCCCATATAATGCAAAAAATGGGTGGGAACGAATTGGCCATTCAATAATGGCATCAAGCAAGGACATTAATGTTAACAACTTAAACCTACATGTCGCCGTTTTCTTACATTGAAATCAGTGGCACCAAAAAAAGCGTCTTCTGTTTCATACATTGAAATTCTAGCCAAACACAAAACTTTGTCAATTAAACAGTCATATAATAGGACATAATTGGCATTTAAAACCCCTTGTAGTTCACATCGGTATGCTCTATCAAAATAAAAGCACACAAAAATCCTGCATGTTTATTTCTCTGCACATGGAAATCTCTGCATAATGTTCTTTTCTTAGAATTCAACAAAATTACAAACATGCATGCAATATGTTACACCCTAACCCACCAAAGTTTTTTGGACTGAAAATACTAAAAAACAAGCTTGTCACATCACATAACTTGTTCATAGGCTGAATTTCATAGATTTGACGATTCGTTTTAGCCAATCCCATTCTGGCGATTTTGTCAATAGCTTTTCGCAATTGCATACATGTGCTTTGTCATCAAATAGAAAACGAAAAAAAAAAAGAAGAAAAGTTTTTTTTATTTCTAATTGTCCCCGCCGAACGAAAAATGCGCTCCGTCTGTATGTCTGTGTTCCATATGTCTGTGTGTCCGTGACAAAAAAAATGTTATCCCTGGAACATTTGGCCATATCTTATTTTCTAGATGAGCAAGAGTAGCCAACTTAGGTCATATTGTAGGAGGGGAAACCTATCTAAAAAACCAACAAAACATTGACTTTGGCCTTCCACAGGATCAGTGATAGGTCCTGGGACTTTTAGCTTTTTACACCTACCCACTTGGTAAAGATGATCCAGAAATACACCTAATATCACATTTAATGCTACGACACCCAATTATACACAGATTTGAATCCCCGCATAACTGGAGCTAGTGTAACAGCTGTTTTTCAATATGGAGTTGTGCATTGCTGAAATAAGACTGAATAAGGTAAATAAACTTCAACTGAAGAAAGATAACCTGAATTTTTTGTCGCTAGCTCCAAGCAACAACCTCAACTTCATACATAACCAATTCTCACGTATGTGGCTCAAGAATCAAACCATCTGTTTCTGTTCATAAATCAAAAGGGGAAGAGTTTTATTTGATTCAACCATGACTATGTCAACTCATGTTTCTGCTGTTTCACAATCTTTGAATTATATTAAAATTGGACGCATCGATGTTTTATTGATGACTGAAACGTGTAATCATGCGTACCTCATTGTTATATCTCGTATAGATGGATTATTGCAAATTCATTGTTATATTGAAATGGAAGGACAGTAAAGACACATAGAAACTTACAGGCAATACAAAAATAGAGTGGCCAGATAATTTTCAAGGCAAACCGTTTGGATCATACCTCTCCTCTCCTGAAAGAACTTCACTGGCTACCAGTTCGTAAACGCATCATCTACAAATTACTCATACTCGCATATAAAAGTAAACAGAAAAAACTCTGACTTATATACAAAATCTCATAAGATCTCATGATTACTCAAAAGGGTCCTCCCCTGGCCTGGGTCTGACTTGGTAGGTTTCTGTTTTTTCGCCTCTCCTTCGAAAAGTTTAAGTCCGATTTTTAAACCAGATTGAGGTTAAGGTGCAGAGGGGTTCCTTCATATGTGGATGATGTAAAAGGTCATGGGAGGTCATTCAAGGTCATCTCGAGGTCATTGTTACAGACTGCCATCTTTCCAGGGCTAGGGGTATGACTCAAGTTTACTTGCAGTATTTTTTCCCGAGAGTGAGGTGAAGTGGGTTATGTTTTAAAGGTTTTTTGGTGAGTTATGGCGATCCATCGATGAGTTATGATTTTAGAATGATTTCTTTCGTGAGTTATGGATGGAGTGCATTGACGAGTTATGTTTTCTATAGTTATTTCTTGCGAGTTTATGAATAATAAGGGGAAAATGGTGACAATTTTATTTTGTGAGTGAAAGGACATCGCATGGTTTTATTAGTAGGGTGGTCTAGTAGTCCCAGTTCAGGTGGATGGGTGCAGTTCAGTTGTGTCACTTAGTGGGTCGTGATATTCGGCGGGGACATTTTACGCATAGCGTAAATACGAGTTCGCCTGCATTGGTTGTTCATGAATATTGCCATATTTTACAAGAATAGATTGTATTTAAATAACCAAAAAACCCACTGTACTTAAAATAGTAATGCATAGTATAGTAGAGTTGTTATCATGCTCTGTCCCATTACATTATAATTGGGTATTTGGTACATGTTGCTCATAACGAAGGCCAACACAAATCACGCTCGCCACCCAATGCGGACGACTCCCCATCTTTTACATTTTGTTTTCACCAAAAGTCCCTCACTGATGAATGTGTGAACCTATTGGAGTGCCCCAGGCCCAACGCGGCGGTGTTGTTCAGGGGGCACCCCCACCCCCAAAAAAAAAATTACACAAAAGGGGAAAAAGGTCCACTTTTGCTGATTTTTGATAAACTTGGTCAAAATTTAGAGAAAATCTGAAGAAAAAGTCCACATTTTGGTATGAGTATTCAAACGTCCAAAAAAGGAACATTTAGGGGGGGTTAGGCCAAAATTTTCAAGAAGGTCCACTTTATGAGACCAGCAGTATTGAACCGTATAAGGTTCTCAAGAGTAATTGCAGGACTACCATCATGATACGTTAAGTTAGGTTCTCGTTATACTCACCAATGACTCCCGATTCCAACAATATAGGTGCGATAAAAGCTATTAAAACCAAGGGATGCTTGAAACATACATCGCTAATAGCTGATAATTGTCACTTCAATTTAATATAAAATTTCTCTTTCCACTCAACGTGTAAACATTGGAACCAGGAGATCCAATAATAAAACTGTCCAATTAAATCATTTCGTATTTATTTTTAGAGCACTTTGAAGGAACGCCTCTGTAAAATTATAATAAAAAAAACGGTAAAGGTCAGTTGAACCCTTTAAATATTCTAACTTTAATTTTAACAATCCGCAGCCGTCAACATTTTATGTAATTGTATCAAAACAAGCTCGTCAATCAGCTTCAATCCTCAATATTGAGTGAATAACAAAAGTCCATTTAACAAAAAAATTCAAAAGTACAAAATAAATGAAGTTAATCAAATGTGTTCCTTTTAAGCAACAAAACTAATTGATAGTAATCTATAAAATGTCCATAAATTATAATGAACAAATGAGTGAATAATATAACGTATGACCGACATTCAAAAAGTGTCCATTAAAAGAATTTAAAAGAACGTATTCAATATCCCTGAAAATATTTTCACACCCAAATTCTATATGAACATTAAGTAACTAATGGCCCTTTATAGAATAAAAATGGGTCCAAAATCAAAAATGCAAGAGCAGTTGTTAGCAGTCAGCATCCGCTTTGTAAATTGTCCTCCCCTCCCATATCTTTTTTTTTACCTATGAACACGAATAATCTCCGAATACTGTGAAACATTTTTATGCCTCCCACTGATCGTCATTAATTCTGAAAAAGAGTGCATATGCCAAAGTATTTCTGAACATGCCCTTAAAACTCCTAATGACCCTCTTGAACTGCTAAAATGCAACCCGGATAGGTGTGGGAAAATAGCTATTAGTTTACATGCACACTTACACAAACGGGAGAAATTCCATTCAATGAAATGGCATAAAAGGTAAGCTATTTGTTATTTACAATATTAATACCATAAACTTATGTTGTTATTTTACTGCCTAATAGCTCTGAAACAATGAGACATACTTATCTGCAATATGAGGCAAAGGAATGTACATTTTGGGCTACAGCAAAAGTTCATAATAAATTATTATTAAAATTTAATGCATGCCTAGTGGGAAAACAAAATGCCTTAATGTACAGATGAAATGTAAATAGTGAGATAAACATTTTAGTAGTCAGACTTAAGGTTCAGAGTTCAAGCTAGACTTATAGACTTTTAAAAAATGATATAGTTGAGTTAGAGTTCGGTTTAGCTCCAGATTCACGATTCAAGATTCATTGTATTCAGCATAACATATCGTGCGTGACAGAACATGTATTAATACAGTATTATTATTATAATAATACATAATACATGAAGTATCAATTATAAACTGTACTTAGATGAGCAGGTGCGGAATATGATATGACTAGGACCAGGAATGGACAACCGATAGGGCTTATAGTTATACTGGCCCTGTAATCATAAACTACATATACTCAAAATTAAATAATATTACAATCATATACTTACACAAGTAAGGGAGATTTACTAGGTAAATATAATACAAGAAAACCAAACAAATATATCTATCTAAACATTCACTGAACGGGAATTACATATACGGAATTGGACAGAAAGACAAGAACTGTTCAACATTCTTCCTGAGGTATGTAATACTATTGCATAATGAGGAAGGCAGAGGTTGAAGAGGTAGAGATGAAGAAAAAAAAAAGTATAAGGAGTGGAGATAGAAATGAGATGAAGAATAAAGTGAGGAGAGAAAGAAGGACTTGGGGAGTTAAATTTTATAAGAATGTACGTTGATGACATGTTTTTTCAGTTGAGCTTGAAGGTGTTTATTGTTTGTAATTGTTGTGATGGATTCGGGGAGGCTCATTCCAAATGTTTGCGCCGTGATACTGAATAAAGTGGGTTTCAGAGGGAGATTTTGGGAGGGGAAGATGGAAGTTTGTCAGCTTGTCTGGTGTATAGCTGTGGCATTTGTCTGGTGGTGCGTAAAGTAATTCCTGAAGTTCGGAGGTAAATGATGTTGTGATAGTCAAACATGAAGATCGGCGTGTTGAAGTTGGTTTGGTGAGGTGCTCTAATTTAAGTGTTGTCGGTGAGTGAAATAATGGCAAAGTGTGAGTTTTGGGGTGAGTTTGTGAGAGTGCGAATGGCCCATTGCGGTGTGATGTTTAGTTGGTGTAGTTTGGGTGAGCCGTGAATGAAGTTGGAGGCCCAAATGTGTTACAGTAGCTAAGGTATGGCAGAACTAATGTGTCGTTAAGTGATTTTTAAGGTGGTAGTCTGAAGGTAAGGTGATGTTTAACTCTTTGTAGATTGTAACATTGCGTGAGACGCTTGGTAGTGATCGAGTTGATGTGTTCGTTCCATGTTAGTTTGTCGTACGATTGTAATGCCAAAAGGGAAATTTGGTTGGTGTTACCGGGAGATTGTACTGGTTATCAATGTTAATGTTTGATTGTGATTGGTGTTGTGTGTAGAGAAAAGCATGTAGTTAGTTTTTTGAAACATTGAGAGAAAGTTGTTAAGCCCGAAACCAGTCAGTTATTTTTGCGAGTTTCAGGATTCATGTTGTTCAAAAGTGCATAATGTTAAGTTTGAGAGAAAAATGTTGTGTCATCTGCAAATAGGATTAGTTTTTCGTGTGTTAGAGATGTTGGGGGGATGTCAATTCATGTCAAATGTGAAAAGTAGGGGTCCAAGGATTGAGTCTTGAGGGACGCCAACTGTAGATAGGTTTGATTGATGATGCTATGGAGTGTACATAGACTGATTGTGAGCGGTTAGTCAGGCAACTCCCGAACCACTCCAAGGCTACTCCACGGACACCGTAATGATAAAGCTTGTGAAGAAGAATGTTGTGATCAATGGTGTCGAAAGCCTTGGATAGAGATCCAGGAATACCCCCATGGTGTGGAGTTTATTTTTTAGTGCAAGGTTGAGGTTAGTTGTTAGTTCAAGGAGTACCATGTAAGTTGAGCGTTTGGGCCTAAACCGCATTGTTCATCGACAAGAATGTTGTGCTTATTGAAGAATGTAGACAGACGTGTGTACATGATTTTTTCAAGTAGTTATGGAAGAACAGAAATGGGCCTGTAATTTGCAATGTTATGTGCATCTTTGTTTTTGTAAATTGGAATGACTTTGGCTGATTGGAGGTGATCTGGGAAAGTTCCGGTGAGAAGTGATTGGTTAAATATGTGCATCAGAGGCGATATGATGTTATCATATGATTTGTTAGCAATCCCAGGATCTATCTTGTCGCTACCAGCACTTTTACCAGATTTCAACAGGTGGCGAAGTTTGTGCATTTCATCGACAGTAACTGGATTCAGAAAAATGGAAGTGAATGTGTTTTTGGAAGATGTTTATTAAATGAGTTAATGTAAGGTGGAAGTTTGTTAGCCAAGTTTTTGCCCAGGTTAGTGAAGTGATCGTTGAATGCGTTAGCTATGTCAAGCGGGTCAGTTATCTGCTTATTATTATGAGTGAAAAGGTCAGGGATTTTTTTAGTGGAAACCTTCCTGCCTAGAATGTTGTTGAGGAATGTCCAGGTTTTGGTAAGATCATTTTTGAGTTTCTGAATTTGTTCTGTGTTGTGTTTTTTCTTGGCAATACGAATAATGTGAGTTAATATGTTTTTGTATTGTTTGTATTGTTGTTTGGTTGCTGGTGTGTTTTTCTTCAGGTATGTTTTGTAGTGGCCGTGCTTGTGTTTGATTGACTTGGAAATTGCTGTTGTCATCCAGGGCTGCTTATGGTTACGATTTTTTAAGGTCTTCTTTTGCAGGGGGAATGATTCGTTATAATGTTTGGTATAAGTTGTAATGAAGTTGCTGTACGCAATGTTAGGGTCATTTTCTGCGAGTATATGTTCCCATGATTCAGTGTTGAGTCTACGGTTAAAGGTGCGAATGTTGTGATCTCTGTAGTCACGTTTAGTGATTGTTGTTTTTGTGGCATGCTTATGCTTGAGAGATGTAATGAGGAATATTGGGAAGTGATCTGTAGTGTCAGTGATAAATATCCCTGGTGTGGATTCTGTGTCAGTGGAGTTGGTGATAATGTTATCTATGAGCGTGGCTGTGTTATGCGGATGTGTGTGTGTGATGTTAAATTTTGGGGATATAGGAGTTTGCAAGTGATGTGTTAATAAAGTCATTAATGCGTGGATTAGTGGAATAATTGAAAAGATTGATATTAAAGTCACCGACAATATAGACGTCACGGTTGGGTTTATTTAGTTCAGTGAGAAGCTGCTCGAAGCTGTTGTTAAAATTTTGGATTGTGTGTTCATGCAATCTGTAAATAACTCCGACAGTTACGTGTTTGGGTCTATTGTTTGTGTTAATGATGAGATCGATGAAAAGTGAGTCAAATTCTGGTCCTGGTGTTGTGTCAATGATTTTGTATGAGAGGTGATTTTTTTATGTAAAGACAAACTCCCCTTCCTCTGCCGGTGAGCGGTCCTGGAATGTACGTGTAGCCATTAAAGTTAGGTGGTGACTTGGTGTCAGTAAGCCATGTTTCTGAGAATGCTAAGACAGAGAAAGAGTGGTTGAGGTGATCAAGGTAGTTAGTGATTTCTTCATGTGATTTTGTGATGCTACGACAGTTGAAATGGAATATGGAAAATGAGTCATT
>JAMKCH010044405.1:0-31538 GCA_023653785.1 Ophioderma brevispina
ATCGTAGTGGGGGATTCGTGAAACTCTGAGTAAACGGTTGCCTTTCAGAGGTCTATACTTTGCAAATTAGATATCTAATATAGTATATATAGAGATTATTATTATATAGATATATAGGACTATACGAGATAGGTCTCAAAGTGGTACATGGTGATGATGTAGCAGGGCACAAATATAGTATAACATAATAAACACAACGCTCGGGGTTAACCCCTTCACGGCGGTGGAATGGAATAGAAACTGATAATACAAGAGGACTCTGGCAGGAAAACCTTGGTAAGAATTCAAAACCCCCCCCCACAATGTAAACCAACGCATAGTGTGAAAACTTATAATACGGTATAATACAAAGTGTGAAACTTGGTAAGCGGCTAGGATACCACAACTCTTTAAAGCACAAATATGCGATGTTATTTTATAGCATGAGAAAAATTATTAAAGAAATCAAATTTATAGTTAAGTCCCATTTTGGTGGAAACAAGTGCCCAATTTGAAACTGAGTCTGTGTTTGAAGTGTTCACACGGTCTTTTTTTTTGGTTACCCCTTTTATATGCTGTGACAGGAACGGGCGAACGACCTCCTTGGTAGAAGATCTGACATAAGAATTTTGAAGTTCTTGAATTGTACGACGTATGGGGTGTATGGAAGGGTGGTATGGAAGAACAAGGGGAACCCGGTCAGATTTGCCAGCGATCAGAGTTTTTAAGAACCTCTCCTGTCAATCCTAGATATGCGATGCTTAGCAGCGTTAGTAATGTCTGAGGGATAGCCGTCACGAGCATCAAAACTAGTGATGTCTTCAGAAGCCTTTGAAAAGTCATGTTCTTCAGAGAATATACCGCTTGGCGCGACGAAGAGAATTGGGAGTACGGAATGGAGTCTTTGCAAGAAGGAGGATGGCTTGAGGGTCACAAGAAAAACGAACGACTTGACGACCTCAAAACCATGCTTCTTAAACCGGCCTATCCTCTTTCACTAAGTGAAAAATGGTAGCAAAAAAAAGCTAGAGAACTAAACACAAGATCACTTCGACAACCCAAAACATCCAAAAGAAGAAGGAAAACAACATTCTCACCTTTGTTCAGACATTCACCCAAACAACACACAAATGCACGTCATCAAATCCTCCACTCGACTGACTTAACAACAGTACAACTGAATGAACACAATCTTAAAGGAAACCAAAATTATCATGAGCAAACGACAAGCACCAAATCTAAAAAACTTCATCACAAAGGCAAAACTCACAAACCAAAACCAAAATCCAAACCAACAGTATCCAAATGCAACAACAAAAGAGCGGCCCCTGCAAAAACACATCAAAGAAGGCAGCCGCATAACATTCAACAACACAACATAAGGCCATTTTCAATCCAACACGACATGTTTCATGCAATTCAAAAAAAGTAATTTACCGCGATCACTGCAACGGCTGTGAAGGCCAATACTTTGGACAAACATCAAATCTGAGAACCGTGTAACAAACACAAACAACAAAATTCGCGAACCTTACACAAGAAAACTCCAAATGAGCAAACATATCTTGAATGTCCAAAAAACAAAGACCCCATGTTCACCATTTTTCCTTTATACAAAATGCCTCTCTGACGACCACCAAGTCGAAAGATAAAGAACTACTTTCAACAGAACTTTCAACCTAATCAAACAAAGACATTTCAATATACACACACATTACACATACACAATCACGCAGAACGCGCGCACGCGCGGCGTACACACACACACTATATATAGATATATATAGGAGTCGTATTGGAGTTAGATATATAGAGATATAGAACACACACACGCAAAAACAACACACACGTCACACTAAGAAAAAACACCTCCACAGTATACGTATGGACGGCATTACGCATCGAACGCTATGGTGTAGAAACGCGAATGGACCCATCACATCACATGCCGTGGTGGCGCAATTGATTTAGCGCATCCGAGATCTAAAACGGAAGGTTGGGGTTCGAGTCCCATCCACAGCAAGTTCAGTTTGACGATTAAGAATCTACGTCCCGAGGTTCATCAATTTGTCCATATAGATATTATAATATATAGTATATAATATATAATATATTATATATATATATATCTGAAAAAATAAGTGTTCACAAGAAACACGGCAAACAGATCATGTTTGGTAGAAGGTCGGATCTTCAAAGAGATAAAGAGCTAGTAAAATTAAAAATATTCTTATACAAGAATAGCTCCAACGACCTGCCAAAGCTTCGAATGATACACGAATCTTTCTCAATGGCTTAAACAAGAAAAATGCACAGGGGTCAAATAAAAAATGGAACACTAATGAAAACAGATAGTGTAGTCATTACTGTCTCGCGGTATATTAGACCAAGAGGGCGCTCCAGTTGCAGCGACTGAATCAAAACCTTCCGGGTCAAGCCATAAAAAAGATGGTGCTCTCTTAACTCGGCACAACATCTAGTGTAACATTTAAGCGATCTAAATGTAAATCCTAGTCAGCTGGAGGACTAATCGCTCGGCACAACACTGTATGCGTATGCCTATGGTAAATGTTAGAACCCGCGTGCACTGGTGTTTCGGAACAACAAACCCAAACTGCGGGCACGTTCAATGTCGTTTGTCCGAGTAAGTCAGGCGACAAAGTTAGCAAGGCGGGTGCCATAGCATTCGGCACAACCTTTCCCTTAGGCGTCCGTTCATTCGTCAAAATGCTTGCGCAACATGCAGGCTGTTTTGGACGCGAGGTGGTCGCTCAATTCAAGGCTGCAAAAGCTGCACAAAGAGGAAGCGATGGTATACGAAAAAAGCACTCCACCCGACAGAGATGATCCCGCACGTTCTTCACCAGAACTTTGTCCGCTTCGCTTCCTGAAGCAGTCGTTATTCCGAGTGTTGGATCTCCGACAGGGTTGCCGGATGCCTCTTCCTTATATCCAACCAGCTAGGACCTATGGTTGAGGCATGTGCCTTACTACAGTCGATCTGGGGGAACTGGCCTACGGCCGAAACCGGCCCAAGAGCTCCTCGGCCCGTTTGAGGATAAACCTCGAATGGCGTACAATTCTATCAGCAGCCGGGTTTGCCGCCGTATTGTGGACACGATTGTAAAAAATCCAGGCATTGACCCCGCTGATCGACCAAGAAGTAAAGCACCCGCTTCCACCAGTGCTGACTCTTTGTCCAGCAGGAGTTGTATGAACGTAACTGAATCAGTTTGTCAACGCCGCTCCTGTACTGGTTGTAATCAACAATTACTGGCGGAGCGGCGATAATGTTCGCCCTCTTTCTTAGAGCTTTTTGTGAGCCGAAAGCGCCGGCTGAGTCTCTCGGGAATCATGGCATCGCGTTAACCCGTTATTTAATTCGTCCGTGAAATTTATGGTACCACCCTGAATGTCTTGCCACAGCGTTAACGTTTGTGCGCCCATTTTTCCAACATAAAGGTACACGCGGGCCTCTTATCCAGGGTCTTGATGACATCGGCTCGGGAGTTTTTGCGGCTATCTTTTTAGAAAGTCAGTCGGCAGTCCCCGTGAATTCTCTTCACCGTCCCCGTTAGATAGGTATCGCACTCCAACAGTTTCTGGGGCTAACGATAGATCCGTACAACTTTCGGCAGTAAATTTGATGACACTGTGGTGACTCGGTGTCGCCTCGAGCGCGATAATCCGACGACTTTCCACGGTTTGTTTTAAGTGCATAGGCCAGTAAATTTGAACATGTATCCACTGTCCCATTCGCATAATGCGAACATCTGATCCCTGGCTGGTATGCTTGGTCGGCATTCTATGGTTGTCAGCCAAAACCTTAATGCCCCTCTGTAGGCACCATGCCTTCTCGAGAGATTGTTGGCGGATTTCAGTTTTTATTCTCTGGCAATTCCGCTGAAACAGTGTCCCAGCGGACTGGTGGACTCTATCCTGCGGAGCTTGCGGATGTAATTGTTGGCTCCATTCGTCAAAAAAGTAAACCTTTTTGCTAAAATGACGTTAATGCGTATTTGCACATTTTCTTTACATTATCACGTTTACCACCTTCCAGTTTCCTGCATGATATTGTTGAGCAAGATGTTAAACTCAAACACCCTCATTTGCATAAATGAACGTCTTTAATATTTTGGGATAAAAAAGTGAGATTATTACAACATTTTTGCTTCTTTTAGTTTTATATTAAATAGATTTTCAATTTTTGTTTGAACCTACTGCCTAAAGTATGTTTGCATGGACTTTCATTTTCAATCATGTTGAAAAAAAATACAATTGATCTGAAAAATAGACAATAATTAATCAGCGAATTTTAATTACTTTGGTATGTCCATCACGTGACCAAAAATACAAAGAAGGTTTGTATTACTAGAAAACCACTGTCTCAGTAATGTTCATATTTTCATGTCAAAAGCCAGTTTATGTGGACCTTTCGTCTACAAAATAAATGGTTTAGATCTTCCTCTTTCAAAGGTATGATGTACTAATTACTGTTCCAAACACGTGACCGACACTCGCCATTTTAGTATTGAAGGACACAATTTCTGGTTATAATGAAGAAGGTAGCAGTGTAACTTTTATATCAGTTAAAATATGAATCTGATCAGTGTTAAACAAGAAGAAAACAAAATTTGAAATAAAGACTGATTTAAACTTGATTTCATGTGTCTTTTGACGGTTTAGGGTGAATTGCCAAGTTAGCAGACTTGCCACTCTTAAACCAGGAAATCTGCCATACTAGGAGTAGCATGACTCTTTAAGTGTTACTGATGACATTGTAATTGAAGTGTTTGAAATAGTTGAGAATAGAAAATACACAAGATTTTATTAAAACTTCATTTTTGGTGCTCATTTAAAATGCGGTCATCAATTTTGTGTTATAAGTCATGGAGATGTCACACACGAACCCACTAATGTCACAAAAGTGTCCGTACTTAGTGATATAAAATTGTTAATTACCAAGTAAAGTTTGCTTGTTACTTTTAATTACAAACATGGTTGTAACTGACAACATACCAATATCTTCGAATAAATATAGATGTGACTACTTAACTATCACAGAATTTTAAGTTGAAGTTGAATTCTTAAAAACACATTTATGGTTCTGAAGGTAACAAAAATGAGCGACTTATTGCCCCTCATGACAAAATAATCAATCTGGAGAAAGTGGAAACATATTTTTGGTTAGGTTTGGTCTAAAGGTTTTTCATTATATAAAAAGTTAATAAAAGATTGTTATATTGACAAAACAGCATTGGTTAATTTGAAAATCCAAAATTTACAATTTTAGGTAACAACGTGACCGAAAGAATGGAACAATTGAACTATACCGCTCTTTTCTTCTGGGTTCTGCAATCCAACTCTTTGGGTCGGTAGTCGGATTCGAACAAGAGATGCTACCAGAGAGGACTTCAAAACGCGTTTACCCATCGCATGGCAATCATCGGGTTTCGTAAACCCGGGATGGTGACCAATAATCTTGGAGTTCGCCAGCGAATTAAGACCATCACCAGATGGATACCGAACCACGGCCGGGAATCGGCGGCAGATGGCATCTTTCCACCCTCTTTCTCTAACCAGGAGTTGTCCAGTCGGCGATTTCTTGGAAGAATTAAGAGAGGAAAAACCGCCGCCAAAATATACAGGGGAAGCGTATGTTGGTCAGCGTCAAAGGTCGGTCCACTCGTCAGGTACCGACGGAACACCGTTGTGCGTGAACGGGGTCAATTGGCGGTCCATCCGTGATCGTCGTCAGAGGGTCCTGCAAGTCAATCGTTCCTCGCTTCGGGTCATTTTCTGCCTAGTCTATGTACTCGGCACCCTTCTGTTGCGGTGGGATGGCTTGCGCGGGATCATCTGATAAAAATCCTTCTGATCCTAAAGGCTCATCAATGTCAGGAGGTGGCAAAGGTCGGTGCCAGGCCACAGTGTAACTGCCAATGAATAATTCATTTGTGTGTATACTAACTAGCCAATCAACAAGCTTTAGAACAGACCCGCCCCCGTTGAATGCATTGTATTTTTTCAAGATGATGTGAAAAGCTATTTGGGAAACCAAATTTATGAAAAAGTGTTTTTGACTTTTATTGAAACCACATTGACTTTTTGTGCATGTTGAATAGTTGTACTACATAGTAGTACTATTCAAAAAAGCCGACGCTCTCCTGGTTAGGCGACTTCCTAGGGTCAAAAATCACTTCCTGTTTGTGAATAAATGAAGAAGTTTGATTTTACCACTGTGTGTGTTCCCAGTAAACAAGGGCAGGGTAGTGTATTTGCTCTTCTATTGTTAGTGAAAAGCTTTGAATAGGCCATGTTTAAACAGGCGTGACAACATATTGATTGTAGTACCCGGGACTCATAAGGTCAAGGAAGTTGGAATTGGACCTATGGGTATTTATTCATATTGTCATTGCTTTTTAAGAAAAGAAAATAACATAATTTTACAGCTTATAATATTCTGCTTGTGAAAAAAATGTTATAGCCTTCAATAAATATTTAATACTAGTATTACAAATTCTAAGTAAATTTTGATAGGCTGTATTTTCATTTTGAGAAGCAGTAGAGTACGAGGTTGTGCTTACCAGGGCACTTATTTATTGCTAGTAATACTGACAATTTTATCACTGTGGTCAGCTTTGGGTCCGCGTCAAGCGCAGCTTCATCAACGTTCGCCCCATGTGATCGGCCGCGACTATCCTGGGGATGACAACGCGGAGTTGCTCCGATCTTGGCAGGATAGCCTTGGCCGCTGAGCTTGATGCAACCGGGGCCTTTCCCCGTCCTTCCTTTAGCCTTTTTTGGCTTGGGTTTTTTTTTTCGGCACGCAGGTCGGGAAGAGGCGCCGGCTCCGCTGATTAAGTGGATGCGCCGGAGTCCGCTGCGCGCTTTGCTGCCCTAACCCGTCTCATGTCGCGCAGTATTCCATGGCGCGGTCGCTGTCATTGCTGCACTACTCTCCCCGATATCCACCCGCTGCTTCTTAGGCTTATTTTTGGCTTTCTCATTTCTCTCTTCCCAAATACCACCGAGGCAAGCTTTTCCTCGGTGGGGGACTCCGAATTTCCCGAACTGAGGTCCATTGCTAGACTGAGACAGATCCTGGCGATCGCTCCTTTTATACCCACAGCTTCCCGCCACAATCCTCACGTGCCGCTATCACGTTGACGGTTCACGTGAAGTATCACTTGAAACGTATGCGAAAAAGAAAAAAAACAAAAACTGACTTACCCTTGGGGACGCCGACCTGAATCTGAATCCTAGCGGGTTGGTGTGGCGTCTGTTCTTCGGTCCATCGCCTTATCCACTGCGCCATCTGATACTTACCTGAAAACTGATTGCATTTTTATAATTTTATACCTTGGAATCAAAGTACCGGTCACGTGATGGAACCGGGTCGGTCACATGATGGAAACGGATCTTTTCACCGTCCAAAATTTCTTCCAAAGTGACTATTTCCGGTGAAATTCGCATGCAGCCGGCCTTTCATTAAAATCCAATTTTTAAGATTTGACAAAATATCTACATTTGAAAAATGGAAAAAGGTCCAGAGCGGACCACTGCCTCGGTCTTTAGCGGGAATTGGCCCTAGATCCAACAGCCATAGTTAAGGGTGAAAAAAAAAACTAAGTCCAGAGCGGTCGGCTTCCTTGATGTTTAGCCGGAAATCGCCGCTACATGCGTGTAACTGGTCCGCTCCTGACTTTCAAAGTCTCACTGCCGTGGCCCGACCACGTAGAGTAATAAGCCCCCTATAGTATACGTTCTGGTCGCGGCCACTTAGCCATCCGAACACCACATTCCACTGAACCACATCATAACTTAACCACAACCGACCGGCATGGGACTGCGATCAGAAACCGGGCAGGCCCGGCACTCTTTCATTTCCCTTCAAAACCCTTTTTTAAGTTTGTTTTGCGGAAACCGGCAGGTGGCCAACATTTTTTTAGTAAGCTCCGAGTGATTCCCGGGCGACAGAAGTGGTGGCGAATACCGCACGATCCAAACCTTAGCCGGCCCACGGCAGCGAACCTTTTCAAAAAGAAGGACCACGGCACTTTCCGCTCACCAAGGAAGCGCTCCGCTCTGGACTTAGTTCATTTTTAAAAAGTCAACATTCCGTGGCCCGGCTACGTACATCCCGTGGCCCGGCTAGGTGACTGTTCACGTGGCAGGGCCACGGCATGTAAACAGCGTAGTTTTGACCAAAAGCTACCGGTATTCTACTCGTGAACTAGAAATCACTAAGTTACCCTTTCAAGTGGCCGGGCCACGGCAGCAAAATTTAGGCGGGCCACAACGGAAAATCACCTATTTGTGCCGGATACCCGTAGGGTCCGCAAGAAAACGTTGGCCACTGTTCGGTTTCCGGGACCTATGTCCGGATAAGTGTTGAAGGGTCATATCTAATTTTTAGAGAGTGCGTATCTGCCCGGTTATGACATAACTCGCACAAGTCATGTGAGGTTAAGTACTGGGCCATCGCTATGAAATTGCTCAAGTCGATCAAAGTGGCCGCTGACCGAACGTATACTATGGGGGGGGGAGGACGTACATGCTCAGACATTTCAAAAAAAGTCCAGAGTTAGAAAAAAAACTAAGTCCAGAGCGGACCGCTTCCTTGTTCGGCGGAAAGTCGCCCTAGATCTTTCGGTGAAAAGCACCTAGCCGGGCCACGGCATATAGGCTTTTCAAAAATGAACTAAGTCCAAGCGGACCGCTTCCTGGTCAGCGGTAAATCGCTCTGATTATGAACCCAACTCTGCGGTGAAAGTCACGTAGCCGGGCAACGTCAGCGAGATTTTTCCATTAACGGACCACTTCATTGATCAGCTGAAAATCCCCTTGATCTACTAAGCGAACTTGGGTGAAATGTCCCGTAGCCATTTCAAAAATGAAACTAAGTCCCGATCGTACCGCTTCCTTGGTCCTCACCTGGAAGTGGCCGGTGGACATTAGAGTTGTGGGTGTTGCTGACAGCTTTCGGCCTGTTACGGCGGGTTGGTTGGCCGCTGATGGAGGATTTTGCCCAAAATTTTGAAACTGGGTAAAAGTGGGTTTTAAGTGATTTAAGGATATACATATATATATATCTCTATATCTAATTATCTTATATATATATATATATCTATTATATATATACTATATATATATATATGATAAGGCTAAGGACCTAGCCTAGTGCATTCGACAGAATAACGCACGCGACCGTATGGGTCAGTGCAGGCAGCACGAGAGCCGGAGGCTCGATTGCTGCCTGCACTGACCCATAAGGTCAAGTGCAATTATCCTGTCGAATGCATTGAGGCGTGGTCCTTATCCGTCCTATACTTTGAGAAAACATAGTATCAAATCATTACATTAACATTAAGCATTACGTAATTATGCAAATTTTGAGGTAGTTGTTTTTTAAAAATAAATTTAAAAACACTTCTTACTCCACCATGCCCAAAGTTAACTCTTAAAAGTGCCACAAAGACCTTGACGCATTCATTGTTGATTAGTTTGTTTTTGAAAATGAATCTGGAAGTGCGGAGAAAGAGCAGACTCTCTAAGACGCTTAGAGTTGCTAATCTTTCTCGCACCTCCCTGGCAGTTTCAAAACCAAGCCCCTTAGTGTAGAACGCGTCAATGAATTGAAAGAAAGATAGACTTTTCGCACTGCCATTACTTTTTCCAAAACAACCCATCAGTGACGATTTGCATATAAATGCATATGATTTTTTTCTACCAATTCAATTCCCACTGTATTAGTGTTAAAGACCCTGCGACATATGTTACATGAACTGACTGGTTTCGGGCATTGAAACGATTTTATTTGTGATTTTTGGGTTCTTGAAGTACACTTAATTCTCATGGGCCTACAATTATTCGCAACATGATAAGTCCATTTCTCTACCTCCGTGCAGAGATGTCATAACATTGACGCAGTTTTTACGCACGTGTCATGATATGCCACCTTTGTGCGCGAGTGTAAAAACGCCGTCGTTTAAGCCAGCTCGTGCGGTTTCTGGTGCGACCATCAATCTCGCGCTGACGTCACGCACAGAGGTAGGGGAGTTCAGCATAGGCAGCTAAACTTTCTGAAGGCTTCGAATTACAATTTATAAAATAATGCAAGAAACAGTACAAAATCACATTTTTGGAATGGTCTGCGCATGTGAATTCAACTCATACTTTAAACGAGAAACCATATTTTTTTCACACAATATTTAAGTTAGACTGACCCCATAGATTGGAGATACTAAGTTCGTAGAGGGTATATATAGATGCCGGCATGTTACTTGATATTGAGCATAATCGATATCAAATGATTGACGGTATTTCTAGTAGCTATAGGAGTTGTGACTTGTGGTGACCCGCGCGCATATCTGATGACCCGTGAATTATCTGATGACTCGTGCATTATATGATGACACGTGCATTATCTGACAGAGCCCAGTGTCATTCGTGAAAATAATGCACGCTGAAAACATAGATAATCTAACCGAGAAGTATTTATATATATATTATATATAATTATATATAATATAATTATATATATATCAAGCCTAGTCACTATGCATCTACAGAAGAAAGTGGGTTTAACTTTGGTTAAAGTACCCATAACGATTTGGGAATTTCGATCGCTTCTTGTGGACAGCGCATATATCCTAACTCAAAAAGGGGACCCCCCTCCCCCAAGTTGGTGGTTTCGATCCCACTGCTGTCAACGTGTTGTGCCCCTTGAGTAAGGCGCTTTACCTCAATTAACTTGTGTTCCACCTAGGTCCCTAATAAAGGGTACCAGCATTATTCATGTTGGGAAGCTACAAACTCGCTGTGCGGGAGGAGTGGCGACCACCCCCCCCCCCAAAAGCCCAAATAATACGGAGGAGTCTGGTGGTAACGCCAAGGAAGAGAGATGGGGCACTCCGCGCACGAGCTCGCTCGGCAACTACACTTTGACCTTTTTTACTTATTTTGCAATCAAAGCCTATGTTATGGGTTTTTTTTTTTTAAATAAAGAATTAAATTGCTCTGTTTCCCCTGATACTTATTTGAAAACACCAAAGGCTATACTTTGATGTGAAATAAATACTAAAACTGTTTATTTTCTCATTGTTGGCTTATTTACTACTGCATGTTCATGTAGTGTGTTCTTTTGTATGTGGACAGGTAATGTAAACTTCTATTGTTCTGCGCCTTGAGCGCCATTTTTGGATGGCTTTGTGTGCAATATAAGCCACATTATTATGTACTATTATTCTAAATTATTTTGAGTCACATTGATTTACTACCTACATCATATCACTGTACATTAAACTTTTAATGAGGTCTCCTTTAGTTTGAATTTACATAATGTTCAACTTTAGGAATAGTGTTGGCCGTATTTTCACGATTGCTTGGGCGATGTTTCACCTCCGCTCCCTAAGATGCAAAATCATAAACCCAGCTATTCTAACTTAACGGAGAACCCGCAA
Organism: Ophioderma brevispina; assembly: GCA_023653785.1. NCBI lineage: Eukaryota > Metazoa > Echinodermata > Ophiuroidea > Amphilepidida > Ophiodermatidae > Ophioderma > Ophioderma brevispina. The sequence continues at coordinate 11,445 of JAMKCH010044405.1, forward strand.
TTACCTCGCGACCGGTCTACCCACAAAAACCTTGTATGGTTTGTTTAACTTTTTTTGTGAACCATGAGCAACATAGACAAAGCCAGTGTCTTTGTTTCATATATCGTTTTCGGGCCTAAAAGTCGGCTAGTACTTGCCATATCATAATCTAATCGAAATGTGAGTTTCTGTCATTTAGTGTCTTAGACCTTCTTGGAACATAGCCTCTTTGGAGTTTGACGCAAATAGCTTCCTTTTTCGATTTTTTTTTCAACCATATCAGATTTTTTTCTTTAGAAATTTTACAGCTTGAATCTCTGCTGGTCATATTTGGGTTGAAGTTATCGGCATAGACCCGGGTGTCCATGATGTGTCTTGGTCTCCATCATTTAGATCCTACTAGATATAATCCATGCTTCTTGTAATCTTAATCCAGCTTATATGCAATGAACTCTTTATGTTTTCAGGGTTAGGAATTAATTAAACCTACCTTTACCCAGCGCAACTTTTAATCCTCCACCTCGTGTCGTTTAGATTGGGCACGTTATTATTTTTCCTAATTTTTTATCCATTTTAGTTACCTATTAGTTACCTGTGTAACAAATTCCTTGCGATGGTCCTATGTCTGCCGGAAACCCACAGAGTAATCATACTACCGCCCACCTACCAGTAATGGTCCTTGCCACCGATAGACCACATCGACAATACGGAAGTGCGATATTTGTGAGAACAGGTACCGAAGTAGAAGCAACCTCATGTCTGATTATAACAACATGAAGTCCTCACCATTGAGCTTTAATAGTTCTGTCATAGTTACATCAGACTACAAATCTCCATCAGTAGACTTCGAGCACCCCCAGCGCAACCCTGGGAATTCCACCACACCTCACTTCTTCATTGGCGCCTTCAACCGCATAGTAACCCAATGGGGCTCACTTTGTTTTTATGAAACTAACAAAGACGACAAGCTGTCGAAGAATGTATAGACAGTCAACATCTAGTCTCCTTCACGACTCTAGCTGCCGACATCATTTCATAGTGCCCGCTGGAAGAGAGGTTACAACCCTGATCTAGCTCTGTTAGAGCAAACATCTCTAACCTTTGTATCAAAAGATTGTTTTGATCCTGTTTCCACACACTCAACATCGACCAATCGGTATCCAAGTCACTCGCAGTAAGACAAAACAAAGTGCCTTTTAAGGGGCCGCTTTAACTACAGAAAGCAGACTGGCAGGATTCACTGATGACCTCGATCAGAACGTGAAGAGGATTGCTCCAAACCCCCAAAAATGACAATTTGCCCAACTAGTGAACAGACTGCACGGAGATTCATACCCCGAGGCTGTAGGACGGAATCTATACCAGGCCTTTCCCATGAATGTGCTAGAGAATATCAAGAGTATATCACCATTTTGAAGCTGATCCTTTTCGGCTGAAACAACTGCTAAGGTGAGGAAGTCTCGGAGAGGACCTCCAGGAAAGATCCAAACCTGGCAACCTTAATGATCCACCGATTGACCCACAGCCAGAAGCAGGGGGGGGGGGTGGTCCTACCATCCGAAGCTCTCGAGGGGATCAACATAACCTCCCAGCAGCCAAATGTCATAAAAAAAAAAAAAGACACCCAACCAAGTTGCCCCACCAACATCTTTTAAATGGCAAGTGCAGCCAGAAACCCACGAAGATCAAACTATAGACCGTAAGAGTATAGTGGTTACCCGGGTTTACTCGCCCTTCAATCCATGACGAAGGGGAATCCGAGTATTGCTGAAAAAAAACTTCACCAGGAAAATCAGTAGGCCTTGACAACATCTCTACTGAGCAACTAAAAAATCTTGGCCCAGTAGCCAACGGAATGGCTTTCTTGAGGCTCTACATTGCTGCCTTTTAGGTCCCACATGTTCTGGCAAAGATCTGGAGCTCCCCTGGTCTGGATCTCCCCTGGAGCACTGTGATAACCCTTTCCTACCTGGAGTCACCTTGGACCGCACGCTCGCTTATAAGACGCCACTTGCGAAGACGAAGAGTGAGGTATGTTAGCGCAATAACATCTTGAACAAACTCACGGCACAAGATGGGGTGCTCGGCCACAGTTTCCCTAAGATCGACTGCACTTGCCCAGTGCTACCCATGTGTGCTGCAAGTAGGCCTGGCCCCTGTATGGGAAAGACACCCATGGGCCAAGAAGCTTGATCCCGCTATGCCTCCTGCCGGCTTTATCACAGGATTCCTCCGATCTCAACACCAACGGAAAACTTACATCCTAGCCATGCTCCACAGACTCCTCGTGCGTAGGCGAGCAGGGCAACGGCGTAGGCTGGCCAAGTATAGCAATTTGACGCACTCCTATCTGGACATTATACCGCTGTCAACCGCCTTAAATCTAGAGAGAGAGCTTCTTAAGCCAAGTCCACCTCTTGAATACAAAAAAGAAAAGTAGAAAACAAAAGGAAAAAAAAAAACGTCTCTAAGGAGGTTAAGAGAGTCGCCTTGGGAAGAAGACTTGTCCATCAACCAAGTAACATCTTGCGGTATTGAACCTGGTGAGCATTCGCCACCTGGAGCTGACTCCTCATTGCTGAATGGGTCGATTGCCTCAATAATTGAGAAGCGCAGAATAGGCCCGTCTAAGGTTTCCTTGCAGAGCTGGGGGCTATCTGTAAGCAATCAGGATACTCCCTGTGGTTGTGGAACAGCACCACAGACAATGGAAACAACCTCTTGGTCTAGCCAACTGGCGGGAGCAACCATGGCACAGACAATGACCTTGTGGAATTCGGTGAAGCAGCCAGGCATTATACCATCTCTGGCTGGATCATATTTTGAGAACCACAGTTTTGGCATGATAAGAAGAGGTTACCTATTTACTCTTCTTTAACCGTAATAAAAACATTACCTCAAAAGAATTACCATTATAATTGGCCTTAAAGATTAATTGGCATTCTAATACAATCAGATGTCTGAGAGCGAAGCTTGTTTATGTATAATACATCAAGACTCTTGACTGTATTTATTCCCTTTTGGAAAATGGGTGCTCTAAAATGAGCCGTTTTGGTCTGTTCAATGTGATTTTACTGTTTTCTGCCAGGGGATGATTGTGCTTATGTTTCACGTTCGGCGACATCATGCCATCGGCTGCTGCTCGATTCCCCAATACTCTCTTATAAGTGGTGGACACCAACCCCTCTGGGGATGAGGGCCAGTTGGCTGTTAACGCTGGATGCTAAGATCTCTTTTTACGGCGTTTTTTTTTTCAAGCTTTTTTCTAAGATTCGCTTTTTTTACATTGTTGTATTGTTTACAGCCCTGAATATTCATCAAACGGTTGTTTGTTTGTTTTTCGAAAGTGTTTATGATACACTTTGGAAAAATATCGGTCTGCGAATAATAATTTTAATAACGATCTTTTCACCACAAAAAAAAGAATGCGGATCATACTGAAAAAGAAATAAGGGTAGACCGTGTTATTTACATATAGCGAAATTCGTCAAGTGCACATGAATTTTTGTTTTCAACAGTTGTTCTGTTTTGATTGCCAGCTCGGTGAAAGTTGAATAAAAAAACACCCCGTTGTCTACCTGAAGAACTAAATTTGAAAACATTTTGATATTTCTTTAGAAGTGACGAGCAACTCGCAATATTGACCTATAATGTATCTATCCTTAGTAATAATCCAGCTCATACGGCTCACATGCTGCTCAATACTGTTCCCGAAATATAACGAAATTGTTAAACAAATTATTGGTATTATAAGTAGTAACGTCCACGGAATATAGAACAGCCAATTAAACGACAATATGTATGATAGTCGATACCGGCTTAAAAGAATTGTTGAGGAAAAATTCCACTCTTTTAGTCTTCTATTTCTTTCTTAGATGTAGCACTCTAGAACTGACGCAATACCAGTAGGGTGCTTCCTGCTTTTAAATTAATTTGGTGGATTTTATACTAAAAAGGCATTCGTGTACGTCCTTGAATAAAAAAAAAAAAAAAAAAAAAAAAAAAAAAAAAAAAAAAAAAACAAAAAAACAGGAAGCTCACATAAAATTTCAATACGAAACTAGTCTCTACTAACAAATGTTTAATAAAATAATATGACGTATTGTCATGTGTTTCTGAGGTAAGAAAGTAATACAAATAGAACTTTTAATATGAATTTTTTTGTGTGTTTTTGAAGACCGTTTTCTTATATTATAATAATATTGTCGTACTAATCAGTCAAACGAGCCGACAGAACCTATACGATTTTACATCTTTTTTTCTAACTTAAACTTGCTTAACTCTCCGTGTTTCGATTCCTTTAGAACAAAGTTTCTGAAAAACCTACGGGTTTTTAGTATTACAATTCTTTTTTTTAACGTTTGCTTGTTTGTTTTGTTTTGTGTGTGTGTGTGTGTGTGTGTGGTGTGTGTGTGTGTGCGTGCGTTTGTTTTGTTTGTTTTTTCTTAAGCTTTAATTTTCAAGTAATTTTAAAAGTTTAGACCTCTTCAATCACGCTTTTAAAATCCGAAGAGCGCTCATATCGGTAAGGAATGGCTATTATATACTTTTCAGGATGGTGTTCAGAATTTACATAGTCTACACCTGGTTGTACCTGGTCCAAATTCCATTTTTACTGAGTGTATTGCTTCATGGCCATTATTCCTGAAATTCTAATACCTGCAGTAGACTTGTCAGCCAGTCCCATGTTTTTTTTTTCTTTCTTCTTCTTTTTTTTATTTTTAAGGGGGAACCCTGGGTTTCATTCCAAAACTGCGACTTTTGTCAGATTTTCTTGATAAACCAAGATTTTATTTCATGATAACAATGTCTATAAGCCCACAGGACACCATACTAAAAATCTTATATCTGCGGGGAACACTGTAAATTGTGACATTCCATAGACCATGTAGACCCTTGTTACATTTCCCCCCGTTCTCTCGGTTCGATGGATTACCGGTATGAAAGCAACTATAGTCTGGCGGGAGCCATAGTCCGAGCTCCATAGACATAACGGAATAAAGCGTGAAAATAATGTTGCGTAAAGCTTGAAGAGTGAACTGAATCGAGTGCCCTATCGTTACCCTTGTAGCCGGACTATGAGTAGCCGGATTATAATTACTTTAAAAACCCAGCCCTGGCTTTTGTTGCTCCCACCCAATGAAGTCAACTACCAGTCCGCTATGTTCGTTCGATAAGTTCGCAAATCCCAGCACCGAATGCTGATCTAACTTGTCTTACTAACACCTATCAAAAGCAAACCAGTGAATCGATGGAACGTCGGGCAGGAGAATGGGGCAACTTCAAATGGAAATCACCCAACTTACGCGTGCCTCCAGACACTACACTCTTATACACAACCTATTGTAGGCACACCAAGCTACCAAAAGAGCTACATTCCCTGTTCGGATGAAGAGTGTCAAGATCGGAACGACGATTTCCAATCAAAGGAGGACTCTGATGCTAGTGCCACAACTCTCTTGGTATAGCTTGACAAGAGACTGGCTATCATGAAAACTGGTAAAACTCTCAGTCAATATACGGACACTCTGACTATACCTCCTTAGTGGAAATTAAAGCTTGGTGTGGGCAAGACTGTCTCAGCTACCTTCCACCTGTACCCATACGGAGAGCAACGCTGGCCATTGCATATGAGCTCAGGAGCCTAACAACCTTGTACATGAAACAATAACAAGACCCAGAGAAGGTGTAAACAAGAGTATCTTCCTGAATCTTCCAGACAGCCATTGGTCCATCATGTACTTGACCTAATGAAAACCTTAATGCCAATCCGGTCCTTAAAGTTTGGACAACCAATGTTCGAAGAGATCAGTAGCATGAATCATCATCATCACTGCAGCACCTTATCAGTAATCCATGAGGCAACTGCCCAGTCACTTGACCTATCTAAGCAGCGTGCACAAAGTTGAACCGACTTCAAGTGGTGTGGGACGCTTAAGGGGTCTAGCAATGGATTCATAATATCTCGTTATTGCACAAAATAAGATTTATGGGAGAAAACTTTAAACAAAAGGAAGTACTTTGGCCCGATCGGGCCCTGAAAAAGGTAAAGGTAAGGAAGCTTTCTCTTAGTCTTTTTTGGGACATTCCTACCGGATAACTTTTGAGACGTTAAACTTTAAAAAGTGGAGCTTATTTTAGTGAGAACGGCACAAAAGCGGTCAAATATTCGTGTAAGTTATGACAGTTTTATAGTAAGTAGAACTACTATAAAAGTCTATTTTAAACTACTTTGAGGGGTCGTTTGAGGCATTTTGTCAAATGTAAGTGCCTGTTACTTTATACAACGTGCTGTGATCAGAAAACGTGTGCTTTGTTTTGAATAATTGTTTTAGCGCTGACCCATGGCGTACTTTTGCGGAATTTTGACCAAAAAAATGGCAATTTGGGCCAAGATTTTAGAGTCACATACAGGCGGAAGGATGCCATTAATGGATTTGTTCTTCAAAGCCAAGCCCTTTTTTTGCATATACTGTGTGCCATAATGTTTACAAAACAACTTAAGGCACCTGGGTCTCCTCCTGGCGTGATCGAGGTGCGAAGAACATCAATACAGCTGTCAACCCTATTTCAAGACCTATTTGCTCTGATTAAAAAGCAACCGGGCCCACAGGTTCGCACGCATATCGCCAGACAGTGTTTGGTTTTTCTCCCTTGCCCAGTTGGCATGTGCAAAGCCAATTAAGGTATTAGCTGACCGATCGATTAGGTTGGGTTTTCATGAATGGGCGGCAACTCATTGTTTTTAAATTTTATTAGAAGGTTGCGGTTGAGCTCTCATTCTTCTTTTCTCACCTTCTCTGGTACACCATATTAAAAAAAAACGATCTATGCTTCACCAACGACTGTCTGGTTCACGATTTGAAAAACGCGCCATTTCTTCTCATTAGATTACTTGGCAAATCATAAAAGCCATGGTGGCACTGTTTCTTCATAGAACGGCTACTATCATCGTATTACAATTAAAAAAAGAGTCATTGCATATTCCAGGGGAGGGATATGACGTAGCGGTTAAATCAATTTTTTTTTTTTTGTTTTGGCCCCCAATGTGGCAGTGTACCTGCCTTGTTTATTACAAAACATTGTGGTCACGGTACAAAGTTACTGCATAGATTCGTTTACTTAAATACGTGTCAAATTAAGTGGGAGCTTCTTTGATATTCCAGGGGTATTGAGGTGTGGGGTCAAGCCTTGGCCATCTGGAGACCAGGCCTTTGTTACCTTAACAAAAACATATTGTGGCCGTGGTAAAAAGTTACTGCCAGAATCGGACTTACTGGAAAGACTTGTGATGATAATAATGTCTGTTAATGATAAAGCTAATGCCATTTGGTCGAGAACTTCAGAATCAGGTTTAGTGCGATGGAGTATCGATAAAAGAGTGGTCAGTATTTCTCCTATGCTGTGTAAAGAATAATGTTTTAAGAACTCACAATGCAAAATATGACAAGGATTTAAAAAAAAGTATAATTAAATAATCGTCGATGTGTCATTTTGTTAATTAAAAGAATGTGTTCTGGTCAACATTATTTACAAGATATATACTGTACATTGATATGAGAACCATAAAACTCTTTACCTGTGCTCATGAGTAAATACTGGGACTAACATTACCAAAACATTTAATGAAGTTCCACTCATTTTGAAATCGAATTTATAGCAGTTTTTAGTCGTCCGACAAGCTAAATCACCTTCACTGAAAGTGCTGGTCATAACAAACTTATGACCATGGTTACTTTTACCCAGCGTTCTGTGCGCCAAGTCGCGATGTACATGATGTGATGGTAACCACACCAATAGTCCCATGATGCATTTCTTCCCGTGACCTCCCGTCACGATGTTTAGTTACTATTGCTTTGCAAAATGAAGTTAATATTGGTATAGCGTTGTGCTAGAGAACTGAGTATGTGGTAGGTCTCGACGATAGTGCAAACAAGAAAGAAAACCATACAAAAAAATACCTAGGTATATGGGTATTGTTGTTTACATTAGGTAATTTGATTGTCAACTACTTGTATTCGGCCCCAGATTAGAAGCTTGTATGCTGTGCCCTACAGAAAAGAAAAAAAAGTAATAATATGAATGAATGCTCGCAGTTCATGCAGGGGCGGATCCAGCCCTGGCTAGGGGGGGTGCCAAAGATAAGATGGGTAGAATGGCGCTGTGTGTACGCAGGGGAGGGCGGGGGGTTGTATCCCCCCCCCCCCCCCCCCCCCCCCCGCGCGAGAGCGGAAGTTCTTCATTTTTATCACGGCAATCAAGCTTCTTCCAATGTAGTGTATGGGGGAATGTTCATATCACTATTTCTAAATGCGCTGGAAAGAGTTTTTTCAGGACAAAAATATTATACCTGGCGAGCAAGCGAGCCCGAAAAATGTTTTAAATCGTTTGTGATTTGACAAAAATTGTTTACATTTAAAACAGATATCAGAAATATATTACCACGTACATGCTCTTTAAGTAGGGCGGATCAGCCCTCTTCAAGGGCGGGGGGGGGGGGGGGGGGGGGGTCGGGCCGACCAACTAAAAATGGAAGTTGACGGCTGCAAAGCAGCCATGGTGCGGTGGCATTCAAAGCAGCCATGGCGCCGTGTAAGCGGCGTGGAGGGGTTCAGGACCTCCCGCCCCAAGCGCGGAACCTGCAATGTTCGTTTTTTCATACACACAATTTGAAATTTGAAATTTGTTAATGTTTTACCTTTAATGGGTAAATGTTAAGGTATTAAAAAAAATATATAGTTGATAGTTTGTTCTGAAGTAACTATATACATGTAAAGGGTTCAAAGAGAGTTCATGAATATTAAGCTTTGTGCAAGGGGGGGGGGGTATGAGAAGGGGATGTCCCCGTCCGCGCGAAGCGAGGAACCCCTGCAATGTTCACTTTCCAAAAACACATTTTCTATGACAAATTTGAATAGAAAACAATTTGAACTTTACAAGCTTTTACAAGTGGTAATTTATATTCTAGGTATGATTAACAGTCTTAAAATCTAGGTGATGGGTTAGGTTTGTTTGAAGAATTGCATAAGTCTCCTGAAGAGTCGTATCAAGCGGCGCATGGCAGGGGTGGGTGGGCCCCTCCCAAGCTTCACGCGGAACCCTTGAAACTTAACTTTCCAAAAACACATTTTCTATGAAAATGATAGAACAGTGAAATTACAGTGCTTCACTTCATAAGCTTCTATAGATCTGAATCAACGATCTTAAACACCGTTCGACGATCGCCGTTGGGGTTTTTTGAGATGTTTACGAAGTAAACGCTTCCAGCTTTTAAAAGCTGAGGAACATGGCCATCTTTTTAGTGTTTTGCATAAAACCTGTCATTAACAATTTAAAATCTTACGGGACAATTTAGATCCCTTGAGAAAAATTATTTCAAGGTATATGCTCTTTCTACAGGGTGTATAAAATGGTCCTGGAATACTATTACTGCTGAAACTGACCCTCAACTCGACTGTTCTGTCAACCGTATTTTTCTGGACTATCGTTAATCTCATGTTTTGGACTAATATTCTGTAAAAATGATAGCAATCGCTTTAAAAAGGAAGCAGATAGGAACACACCTTCCCATTATTTTTCTCCCAATCAGTGGGAGTTACAGGGTAAAACACATTTTGTGTAAAAAACGTATAGAGACCTCACTCATATGACAATGATCTTCTCCTAAAAGGGTTGATTGTGGCACTGGCATGTTTTTAATAAAAGAAAAAACATTCTTCTCAAATACAATACAATATAAAAGCTATACGTTTTCTTCAACACTGTTTGCACAAAATATTGTACAAAATGCTATGGATCAGAGAAAACTTTCAAGGATCAACAGCATGCTTAGACAAATGGAAAACAGATTTGGATGAGAGTTTTCTGCATAAAATATTGACACAAAATCAATTTGAAGCAGATGGAACTTCATTGGTCAATGACTGTTTCAAACAAATTTGAAACAGCTTAAGTAATTGTATTTTGGATAAGAGCTTTTGTATAACAAATTGCACAAATAGAACTTTGACACTTGGATATTGCCCAGTCCACAAAGTATTATATTATGTTGTTGTCTTAGATTTCATGAAGTCTTCCTTCAACGTTGATTTCCACCTTTGAACGGGAAAATTGTCTCATATTTTTTTCAACTTAGAGAATACTTTTTGAATTTGTTTACATATTTAAAATTAATAATCTCTGATATAATTAATTGAATTAATTCCGAAAAAGGTGGAAAATGGTGGAAACTGAAACGGGTAAAATAGATCAGCTTACAAAATCTATCACATCTGCCTAATTCTTCACCAAATTCCTTCATTTCAGCATAGATAATAGAAAATATCCAATTCGACACCATCAAACTTGTCACAGGCGGGAAATTTTTGTTCTTCATTTACATTGTTTTTGAAATCGTTACATGCCGTAACAAACTCAGTGAAGACCTCTTTCCACAACAACGATCTTGACAAAGCAGAGATTATTCCCACGGATAAAGAAACTTTGTAAAAGTGACAAAGACAAAACAAAAAGCACAAACATACAAGCTCTTGACAAGTGCAAAAGAACTACACATGATGATGGTAAATAAAGGAGTATATCTAAGGCCAGCAGATAAACATATGAACAGAGAAAAAGAAAAAGAAACTGAGCTCCGACAAGACCTTAGCTTCTAAGGAAAATGGTTGAAAAAAAACTTAAAAATAGTGAGAAGGAAAATTGTCGAGATCCTACAACCACCCCTTCAACAGGACAGCAGTCGCTAGAGAATGATACAATTTTCAACTGTAAATAATACGTGTTAAGATACAAAGCACCAAATGCACTCTACTCCTATTTATCAGCTGTATGATACAAAAATCTCAAGGAAGCACCATGAAGAGGTCTTACAGCCAAAAAGGAATGACTGCAGCAAGTTCAAAAACAACGGCTGGAGCGTAACCAAACGGTGGAAGACGTAAATTATAATGAAAATGAAACGATTGGAGTAGACACTAAAAACCATGCGGATAAACTCTAAGTTTGATAAATAAAACAAGATAAGAAGATTGGGAATAAGAAAGAAGAAACTTAAATGTACATTCTGTTAATGCAAAAAGTATTGGTCAACAAGAGAGATGATAATGCAATGTATATTGACGAGGAGCCGCCAGACAGGACATCGTAGGGGTTGTTGAAAAGTGGCTCCATAGTGATTTTCAAAAAGAACTAGCAGAAAGAAAACATTAAGGATGACCCAAAAAGCTTCTACGGACTTACGGTAAGGTCTAAACAAAAAGTCAAAGCCACATTAGGGCCTTGAAAACCGACACAGCAGTGTAATACCATAGGACGGACAACCGACAGGCAGAAGCATAAACGACTCTTCTCGTCTGTGTTAACAGAAGAGAAACCAAAAGTTCGTCCTGATGACATATATTCAAGGACACGGATGAGGAGAAATAAAGGATATTATAGGCCCAAGTTCTATTCTTGTTGTGATTTCTAAAATTATAAAGGGCAGTTTTGATCAGCTATATAACATTTAAAGATAGATGGTTCTAATAATAATAATCAATTGGTTTCCGTCCTATCCACTCACTACTTCAGCGCTAGTTCTTAGGTAATATAACTGAAGATGGTATAATGGAAATTGATAAGGGTGAAATATGGTTGGGATTATGCCATGTGGATCTTAAGAAGGCATTGACACCGTAAATCATAGTATTTTCCAAATAAACTAACAATGTAGGGTGTTTAGTAAATATGTATGCATGGTTTAATAGTTACCTTACAGGTCGTACACAAGTAACTTCTGTTAATGGCACACTTTCTGATTGTGTGAATGTTTTGCGGAATGCCACAGGGCTCTATTGATGGCCCCCTTTGCATTCTTGTATATATAATTATCTACAAATTATGCTTCATGTGTAAAGTAAGTATGTATGCCGATGACACCATTATTTATTTAGCTTCGAAAACTAAACTAATAATATTGTGAACTATATAGATGATCTCGATTTATTCAAACCAATGGGTCTTCTAGTAACAAACTAGTCCTAAATGTCAAAAACTGAGTTTATGTTTAATGTTCTAGGCAAAAGCTATTTTCTAACCAAATCAATAACAGACTTAAGTGTGAGCATAACTGGTGTTAATATTCAGCGAGTGCATCAGTGCAAACACCTTGGTGTTATTTGATGATAATTAACTTTGTCATATCAAATCGACATGTTCGTAAAAATCTCTGAAAGGTATGTTTTTTTAAAAAAGTGTAATGCTCTTATCCTTAAGATGTTTTAAAAAAATTGTTTATAATGCAATATTCTCCCCATCTTGACTACTGTAATGTTGTTTGGGGAAATTGTGGTATTACTGTTCCAACCGCCTACCAGATTACAAAACAAGCTGCCTCGAATAATTTGTGTTGCTAAATGGGACCACCAGTAAGAGTTGGTTTTTTGTCAGCTCGACTGGAAACCACTCTCACAAGGCCGCAATACAACTGCTCCATTTTAACCATACCAATCTTAAAGTGGAATAGCACCTCCCTCCCTAACTCGTCTTTTCTCCTACGCTAAATAAAGCCTATATTTTCGGCCAGTAAATATATGTTTTCAAATTCCCTACCTAAAACTGACCTACAACACGTAGTCCCTTTCCTATCGAGGTGCCATATATTGGAACCACCTTGATGAGAATATTCAACAATAAATCAAAAACCAATCAAACAAACAAAAAAGAAAAAAATCAAAGACTTCTCTTGTTAAATGGCTGTTTTAATTTGTTTTTGGCCTTTTTGTTTTCATGTTTTGTCATATTTGAATTTGCTTGATTTGCTTCATTTTGTATGTATTGCTTTACTTTTAGGTCTTAAGATAATTGTATTTTGTACATATGTTGATGATGTACCCACGTCCCCAAGGAAAGAACACTTTTTGTTGAGTTGGGCCTCCCTTGGTGAAATAAATTTGAAATGAAATGAAATGAAATCACTGCAAATGCTGTGCAAGAGAAATTAAAACACTGGATCCCTCCAAAGCAGCAGGACCAGACGAAATCCCACCATCTATCCTCAAAACATGTGCTGATGAACTGTGCATGCCTCTCGCCTGTCTTTACGTCCGTCTCTGGCAAGAAGGATATGTTCCAACCGACTGGAGATCTGCCCACATCGTACCGATCTACAAAAGGTTCAAGATCCAAGCATCCACCATCGCCCAATAGGTCTGACGTCAGTCGCAGGAAAGTATTAGAAAGCATTATTAGATATACAATTACAGTGCACCTTGACAAGTTTAGTATAATACGCGAGTCACAACATGTCAGGGCGGATTTTTAAAAGAAAAGGGCCCTGTCAGCAGCTTAAGGGCCCTTTAGCGTCAAGAAGCACGCAATATCGCACTGTAGTGCGACTAAAGTGTGTCCGAGGGGGCCCTGAGAGCAATATTTAGGGGGCCCTGTCAGCAGCTGTCGACACTGCTGACGTCTTAAATCGCCACTGGGTTTTAGTAAAGAAAATCAGCCCGTAGCCAGGATTTTTTCTGGGGGGGTGCGGATTTTTCCAAAAGTGGACCTTTTCCCAAAAGTGGACCTTTTTCACAATAGAGGGGTGTAAATGTGGCAAAAAGGACCTTTTGCCCAATATTGCCCTTTTTGACCAAAAAAGCCCCAAACCCAACTTTTTCCTAGCTCGCTTCGCTCGCACACATTTGTGGACCTTTTTGGAATTTTGGAGATTTGGATGGGTACATCGCACCGCCCGCACCCCCCCCCCCCCCGGCTACGGCCCTGATCGTGCACTACAAATCTCATAGACTACCTGGAAGTGATCACAAAGCGCATAGATAGTGGAACCCCAGTTTTGATTATATATCTTGACCTTGGCAATTATGCCTGCTTCGACACGCACCACCCAAAGAACTGATAGCAAAATCAAATCAACATGGCATCGCAGGTAAAATTCTAACTTGGACGAAACATGGCTGCTGTTCGCAAACCTGAGGTGTCACGCAGGGCGCTTCCCGGGTGGAAGAAAGTACAAGTTCATGGTGCATGATCTGTTTGACACCTGTTTTCCCCCCTTAATATATGAAACGCTCTGGAGACTGCTTATTTCGCAACGTCACCAATAAGCAATTTGCAGATGACAACCAACTAGCTCACCCATATGTCCAAATGAAGACATCAGACTGCATGGCAATGATATAGACCGACTCCTTAATGGGCAGAACCTGGCAAAATTAATAATGTGATAAATGTGGATTGTGCACATTTTGGATATCACAATCGTCATCATTCTTATCAGATGGGCAACACAACATTAAGAGAAACCGTCGAGGAAAAACTGGCATCCACTCACAATCATTGAAGGTCTCAACCCAATGTACACCTGCCGCAAGGAAAGGTATAGAATCCTTGGGATGGACAAAGGAAATTTGCCTTCAGGAGTAAAGCATGTCCTGAAAACTTATATACACATCACTGGTTGGCCCCATTTTCGATGATGCAATTCAACATGGACTCATTCTCTGGAAGAAAGACAAGAAAATGCCTTGATAGCAACAAAACATTCATAACCAGTCTTCAACATTTGTCGTACGAGCAGCGATTACACACCGACTTTATCTAAACACTGGAAAAGGACATGAAAACAGATATCATCCAAACTACAGGGTTAACTAACAATTGATAAGATAATCCAGAGAACCTCGTTTCAAGACAGTTTATTCACACACACGTGGGCCTTCCCAAAAGTTGTCCCAAATCCCGATCAAGAGACTCGCTAAGAAAATATTCTCATAGTCCACAGATGTGTGGATAGCTGGAAAACCTAAACATAAAGTGCTGTCCAAGCGCCAACATTCCTCTGCTTTAAGCAGAATTTAAGAACTTAGGTTTTAAGTGGGCAAAAATGGCCCCCAAACCCGGCCATAGCTATTATCTATCCGAAGATGGTGAATGTGTATGCATCTAAAGTGTCGTTTCACACAGACGGCAGTGCGTTGCGGTAATTTGCAGTGCTCGAATTACGGTCTCTCCAGTATAACTGCATTGCTGGTAATGCAACGAGTTCAATTTATTTTACTGCAGCTGCAGCAGGTTACTTTGAGTTGCTGCCGCAAGTGGATCGATATATCGGCCTGCCTACACCGTGCAGCGCTGGTAATGAACTACACCTTAATATGTCTAAGGTAAGGTATGTCTATACAACACTCATGAGCAGTGAAAATGGTCCTATATTCAGTCCCAGAGAGTCGCGTGTATACATATACAATTAGTTGTTTAGAATTGTTGAGTATTCAGCAAGATAATAAGAATACATAAGACTTATTCGCCTTTGACCATGTGCACAAGAGCTGAGAAAAGAGAAAAAACAGAATCAAGGAAAAATATGAGATTTGAGATTGTTTTTAAACCTGTCAGATGACAAAGTGTACTGACACTACTGGCAGTCTCACAGGTTGGGACCTGCCAGAAAAGGCACGATCGCCCGCTTGTTTTTTGGAACGAGTGACCTCAAATGTAATTGGGGGCCAAAGACCCGACCGGAGACTGGGTATCTAGTCTGTGACACTTCCTCGAAACTAAAAGACAGACCTCCCCCGAGAACTAAAAATGAAAGCTTGAATGCCTGAACGATGAACCTTGAATTGAATCCCCTTCTTAACTGATAAACCATGGAGAGTCCTGTAGAATTAACTGCTCTTCCATTGAAAAATAGCATTATTTGGGCATAAAACCTCCATAAAAAGTATTATGACGGTAAATAAGATCCAATCCTAGAGAATTAAAAGTATTTTAAGGCCAAGTATGCCCTTCCTTAAAACAGTGAAAAGTCCAGATTTTGGTCCAGAGAGACTCGTTATCTTTAAAGATTACTCTTTTTCTACCAGTACGAAAAAATCACCTTAAATGTCACAAGCATTTAAAGTTTACTACACTCTCAGAAAAATGCACTTATGAACCTTTCTCGCTTCAAAACCGTAAATTAATCGCGTATACAACACCGGGTGCTAAATCGGACCATTTTGGAAAACCGGACAAGCGAGAAAATATTTGACTAGCGGCCCTCTTAGTCATATTCTGTCAGAAAGAGCACTACTTCGCTGATGTATATGACGCCAAATCGCTCGTCGGTTACTATTTACAACTCCATTCCTGCAAACCCCTGCCCTGAACCATTAGCAATCAAATGACATACTGGCTAACAGCTGTTTCAGCAAGGCCTTAATTCGTAAAAGAGTGCACGTATGTATTTGTTGTTATCCCCAGCATCGTTTAACATACCACAGGCAAGGATCAACCATGGTTTTTATCACTGTATGTTTTTTTAATTCCTTTGATTGTTTGGACTGATTACTGGGGTAACGAATTCCATTATGTAACCCTCTACAGCGAATAATCTGTTAGAGCATGGACATACTTTCAAAGACCCTATCACGTTGCCCCCTTTTTGTTATTACGCACCATGATCCATTTACCGGCATTGAGTATGCGATAATCACCCTCTGCAGCAAGAGAACTGCCAAGGTCATCACTCAGCCATATGAGATTTCTTGCCCGAATCATGATCCAAATCAATCAAATTTAATTCATCTCAACATAAAAATACAATCAATACATATCATTACCTCATAAACCATAATGGTGAATGAGATTAGGACACTGCTAACCATCAGCGGTGGGATGCAGTGCCCTAAGAATTGTAGGTTACAGTAGTGACTACAGGATAGGGTGCACTTCGAACATTCTCCAGGAATTGGACTTAATATTATGTAACTGCAAAAAAAAAACTAAAAAAAATGTAGTAAGTGTCCCAATCCCGATTCAAATCAAAGTTAAAAATACACTCCACCTGCTATATTTCACACGAATGGACCGAATCTTTCAAAACAGTCCAAAATCTACTCCTTGGTTTCGCCCCAAGCCTGAATTAGCTTACGAACATGATGAGATTTGGCTGGGTTCTTTCTATCAAGTTCAATGTTTTTATACTAACTTTCAGCAAAAATTGCCAACATCACCTATCGGTCAGAATGTCCGCACAGTTCCTGTCCAACATATATTTTGCTTGATTATATTAGTCTTGCTTTGAGTGGTCAGCCGTGAGGCGGTGAACAGATACCTGAGGTCCAGTCGCGGTCCTTGAAGTTTTCCAAACACTTGCCTTGGTAAATGAGAGAACCATGGTAATCGGATTCTAATTTAGAAATCATAGCAGGGTCCAAATCAAGCTAACATTTTCCACATTCGTGTGTCGTTGATCAGTACTCTGGACCCACTTGGGTCATTGGGAAAATTGTCACCCTTTCACAGATGCTCGAACGACTCTGCGACGACTCGGGTCAAAGACTACTTTGATTTGGATTTGGATGACTGAAGTGGTGTGCTTTTTCTCTTTGTCTGAGATTTCCGCACAAAGAAAAAGAATATTGTTGGGTTCGTCCACAGGTCGCGAAAGCGTACTCACATGATAATTCCGAACGGAGATTCAACTCACCGGGATTTTGGGAGCGAACATATTTTCTTATTCCTCGACTCTTTTATTGCAACTTTACAACCTTGTGCTTTAGCTCGGTGATGCAAAATTGTCATATAATGTACTTTCATAATATTCCTCCCAAAGACAGAAAAAGTCCCCAAATCCCCATATATCATCACAGCGCCGTCCGCATGGGTACCCCAAATTCGAGAAAGGGGCAAAGGTCCATTTTTGGTTTTTTTTCTTTTTGCTGAAGAGTTTGATAAAAACAGGTCCAAAAATTTAAGTAAATGGTTTACACTAAAGTCACCTGTTTGGTAAAAACTGTTTAAAAACTCCAAAAAAAGACCATTTAAGTGGTTGTTCCACTTTTCAAACCCAAAGGTCCACTTTTCGGAAAAAAGCTTCCACTTTTTTGAAGTCCCAGCACCTCCCGCACCCCCCCCCCCCCCAAATAATCCTCGTACGCCCTAGATAGATCCAAGGATCAGATAGATACATATTACACAAACATTTTTTCCAGGAAATTTTTTGGAACTTTGGGTATTGTTTCCTTAAACAATTGACAAGATTAGAAATTACTAAGTATTTAGAATTTCTTGTTCCTCAAGAAAGAAAATGACAATCCTTTCCTTTTCCAGTAAACAAACGAGAGATAACATAATAAAAACGAGTTCTAACAAACACCTCCAAACAAACATCATGAAATAACAGACAAGACAGACATCACAATTTGTTTTGGAAAAATTCGTACATAGTAGATTCAACCTCGTGGTCACCTCTAGTACTTTTCCAGGTATGGGCAATGATGGTGGGGGATTGGCAGCCTGTGTGGAACTAAAATTCCACCGCTATTGGAACAGCTGAATCATGCGTCGGGATCGCAGGAAAAATCAATTTCTATCTCAATGACGCATTCAGTCAACGTAAACGCATTTATAGCTATCTTAACTCTCAAACCTTCGACTATCCTTTGCTTGCGTCAATAGTCTTTATGAACGGTGACGTTGAACGTTTTGACAATTCTGAGCATTTGTAGTTTGGATTCAAAGGCACAAAGTCTTGCTCCCCTATGTAAATTGACAGTTTACGTATAGGCCCAAATTATCTAGTTCATTCTGAACAGGTGGAATCGACCACATTCTGCCTCCCTCCCACTAATCGACGCTGTCCAAACTTTTCCTCTGTGACACGATGGTGAATCTACTATAATGCCTTGTGTTAGTTCGTGCCTAAACACATGCATAAAGTGCCCTTGTTGACTTCAAACGTTTACTGTTACTCTACCATGAATTGATCGACTTTATTTGGTTAAATCTTGTTGATGGTTCAATCAGATTCCATTATCTGGTGACAAATGAATAGAGTATAACTCCACGGGATTATACATCGTCAGTGAATTCATGTAAAGTTTCTCACAACAAAACACCTACAGCAACCTGAAACTTCAATTATATCATCGTTAGGACACAAAAGTCAGTTTAATGTCGGCCAGCTCGCGGTACACTGCACAGAAAGGCAAGCTATCCGCTTCGTAACATCCCTTAATTCCATAAATGCTCGTATAACACAGGTGGCATATTAAGACCTTGGTATTTCTCCCATGGGTATAAGTGTTATGTAAACATTAAGGACCTGGTATTTCATGGGATCTACTGCATTGATAACACGACGCACGAGAGCGTGTCAAACCGCCTTCATAGTTAGGGCGCGATAATTTTTTTTCTCTCTTTGTCCGGATTTCGACATTGTCCTATTATAGCCCCGGTGCTTGTTCGCGATTTTACGGTAATGGAACCATCAAGAATCACCCTAAAAATGGGTTATTAAAACTCTAGAACGCAAAGGTTCCTAACACACCAACCTAAATGTGCTTACCTGATTAAAGACCGTTTCGTTTGATTGAAGAACCCTACGAGGTTCATACAGAGGACAACGTTATAAAACTCTTGGGCAACATTTTTTCCGCGAGTGGCAGCAGTTTAAAAGTCTTATGAAAATGTTTGGCAAGCATATTGAAATCAAAAAATAAAAAATCAACATTATGTTGACAGGTTTGGTGCTGTCCGCATTCGTAACCCCGGCCTAGGAAAAATCAACAACCTTTTGTCGGGGCACATTTTCTTGAAAGCGTAAGGATTAAAATTGCAGTTTTGTATATTCTTCACTGCAATCTTTTGGTTTTGATATTGTTTTATTTTCTGTCTGGTCAGAGATTAGGTATTTGAGCGCACTTCTACCGACTCTAGGTCTAATCAGTGTATTAGAAACACGACGGCATTCCGCATTTTCCGCGCACCGAAACATTGCTATTTTTCTCCACCATATGCGGCTAAAGTTGCCGAATTCTCCTAATTACGTACCCAAAATGTCGCCCAACCTTTGTACTCTTACCGGGCCCTCTTTAAATTTCCCACCTATAAATACCCAATAGGCCTAAAAGTAAATAATACCGCAATTGTATTCACCAAATGGATGCTATCAACAACCTGAAAAGGTGTGAATAAAGAACACTATTTTTCTATGGGTGGTCCATAGCAGTTAGTGTCCACTGTAAACGGCCTCGACCTTTTGCCCACCCACCCAATCATTGTGACATGAATCCATTCATAGTTTGAGCGTAGTAATTATTCCCACGTCACAGCAACCATCCAATTCACTGATATGACATG
>JAMKCH010044406.1:0-11971 GCA_023653785.1 Ophioderma brevispina
ACTCTTTCACTGGAGATGGCAGCGCACGATAGTGTTTGAAAAAAAAAACCATGTGCCGCTGGCCGGACTCGAAACGGCCGACCTTCGTTTACATTGCACGACACGCTATACAAATGAGGATCAAGGCCGGGTTGGTAGAGGAGCGTAGATACTCCTCTATACGTGTAGTGTCGGAAAGGGGTGGCCACTTCGCTTTCCTAGGGATAGCATCTGAACTGTATATTTAATATACGATTATATTTGCTTTGAAAATTTTTAACTTCAAAGTCACAAAACTTCAATACACTTATTTCGCCAATAATTTAGATAGTCAAAATATTAATCTGGAAATCAAAGCCCAAAATAAACTTTCTTTCAAATTTACAATACCGTTGGATCTAACTGCCAATTTTGGCGGTCAACATCAACACGATTCCGAATGACAGTCATCTCGGAGGTGCTCACCAGCGTATTCGACGAACCCGTTGTCTTCCATCGTGATGGTCAAGGAAGTTGTAGCGGCTCTCGTCCATTCGCTGATGTAGTGCAAGTTAGTATCCATTGGTTACTGGCTCACGCCCTGGGCTCATGCAATCTGTTCCGAATTATGGTTGCATGGATTTGTATTGGCGTGGGTGGAATGTGATCGGTGGCTCGAACCAAAAGTTAGCTTTGAGCCAGGTTGGTATTGTGCGTGCCGGCTCACGGTCTTATTCAAACGTCCTCTACATCAAGCGGAATAACCAACACAACATTCGTTAGTGTCCGAGCTGTAATCTTCTGTGATCCCTAGTCCGGAAGAGTCGATCGCTTGTGGTGAACGGTTTAGGTGGTGACATTTGGTCATTCGTCTGTCGGTACACCCATGTTGTAGCAATCTCCGATTTACAAGCCTACGTATCACGATATTCAAAATAGGGAGCCCTGCTCGATATTTGGAATTGAGAACCTTTATTTAACTTTGTGGTATATATATAGATATATATATATATATATATTATATTATATCGGAATAATGGACCAATTGTCTATTTCGGATAGCCGGACCTTGGTGTAATTTCGGAATGATGGGACTTGTGTTAAATTTCCGAATAGCGGAACAGTGTTAATTTTCCGAAAGGCGGACCTCTTGTGTAATTTTCCGAATAGCGGACCTTGTGTAATTTTCTGAATAGCGGACATTGTGTAATTGTCCGAATAGTGGGCCTGGTTGTAATTTTTCGAATAGCGGACCTTTTGTGATGTTAGAATAGACGGCTTGGTGTAATCTTCTGAAAGAGACGACATTGTGTAATTGTATGTTTTTGTCAGTCATGGAGAAATAATTGTTTGGAAGGGATTGTTTTCATTGTTCGCTGATGTTATGTGCCCAAGCTAACAAAAAAACAACCTTCCGTTAGTGCCGGGGAGTTTTCTTTTTGGGGGGGGGGGGAGGGAGAGGACATACAAACCACTGTTCCATGGGGTGGGATCATGACACTATACTCGATTTATATGATATGACCCCGCGACAATTCGTGCGGAGGTTGATGGTTGAGAAAATGAAAAATTCATAAGGCGAAGGGACTTCTGTTAATCAGTTATTGTGAGGAAGGTAAGGCCTGAGCTGAAAATACACTATTGTGGTGTTTCCATACATGAATGAAAATGTATTTAGGTGGCAGGTGAGTGAGTTAAAAGACCGGAGTGTCCTCCAAGGATAATCCTGGGGGGGCACTTGAATTTGAATTCTTTCATTTTTACTCTTCGACTTAATTGGAATAGTCCAAAACTCCAGGGGACGAACTATCAACGCAAATGGACTATAACACAAGTAAATGGGGTATGTAGGAACACAAACCAATATTTAAAATAAAATCCGAAAACTGTGTGTACCTATGATCTACGGCCAATTGAAATTGTCAAAAAAATTTAAAAAAAAAGTGGTTCCGCACATTTTCATCCTCAGTAACTCCGGATATATGATTGTTGAACCAAAATAATTGATTATATGTACTCTTAACTAACCAATTCAAAATACTTAAAAAATAATGTAGCCCAAATTATTACCATGTTGGATTTTTACAGAAAGTTCAAATTCACCTAGGGTTTTCCCCAAGACACATAGGTAAGACCACGGTCATGACAAAATGGAAATTGATGCTATCAGCATTATAGTTTAGTGATTTTTTATTGTTTTAAGGATTGTTAATTAATAATCCACGTAAACGTGATCAAGGCGCTGTGCGGCCGCCATGAAAGGCCTCAGAACATTCAGAGAAGAAACCCTAATACCAGAACAGATTTTGCCAAGAAGCTTCGATTTTAGAAGCGCGAGGAGGAGGAAACCGGAAGGAGTACCCGGAGAAAACCTGCGGGAAAAGGTATGGATCGAGAAACCAAATTTCACATAAAAGCCACAGGAGAACGAGCCCTACCAGGAACTCAACCGGGACCTCAATTTTACTTAATTAAGTGCCTCATCACCAGTATATAACTCCGCAAATAAATCCCAAAATTTAATTACTTTAATTTGTTAATGAGCAAAAAGATCTCTGAATTTTATCCCGTTAGTGCCGAAGGATTGGGTTCCTAGGGACGAACTAATTTGCTGAATGAAGCCATGGATGGATCAAAATATGGGATCAGAGAAGCGTATTCATATATCAGACAAATAGCAAAAAAAACTCCCTGAACGGAAAAATGTTCATGCAGAACAGAGAAATCGCAAAAAAGCAAAATGTGTTTCCCATGGAACCCCCCTCTTGGGACAATTAAGTGTTAAAAGATTTCCGTTCTTTCTTTCTGGCAATTTAGATAAAAAATTCAAATACCAGGTTTTGAACGCCTTGCATTCAAATCAAGTCTCGTCTCATTGGTGGGAAATACATACCAAAAGGATTTCATCTACCGAAGCAGAAGGAGGACTTCTTACGTAGTAAGTTAATTATGACCTTTATACACCATACAAATTGGGAGTGCGAAGAACAGAACTTACTAAACGCGAGTAACGCCTTGAATATACAGCGGGGGGAAGATGCATTAGCAGGGGACTGTGTGAAAGAGTGTTGCGCTTCCGATAAATGTGATGTTTCTGCACACAAGTCCTTTAGGCATCGATAATCCATAAAATTGATGGAAGCACCTTGCCAAACCCCCTTAATGGGCCCCAACTTGGGTTTCAAGGTTCCCAGGGTCAAAAATTTAAAATGTTCGATTGTGTTGAAAAGCTACACCATGATGTTTGTCTGGTTAACCAAGGAATTCAAAAAGTATAGTTTACACTATCTAGGCTTATAGTTTCGCAGAGTTATGGGTAAAAACTGTTCAAAATAAGTGAAAAGTCCAATTTTGGTGTGTACATGGGTCAAAAGTTAAAAATTGCTTTGATTCAGGTTAATATGTGGTGCACATATTGTTTCTCTAGCTTAAAGGATTGAAATAAGGAATGTTTTGCCCTATGATATGCTTTAGTTTTCACGTTATCAACAAAAGAGGTTCACAAGTCATAGAATCCAATAGCTGCCAATAGCTGTTGACTTTATACGCCATTTTGGGTAATAACCAAACACTTAAGATAGTCAAAACTATTCCTATATTTCATTCTTGAGCTGAACCAACAACTTGAACCACGTTTACAAAAATGGAGCAATTTTTAAATTTTAAAAAAAAAAAAAAACAAAAAATTGACTTTTTCACCATTGTTACAGATTTTTTTCTAAACTATACCTTGTGGACTCCTGGTAACAGCCAAACACAGTTGTGCTCTTTCAACACAATCGGAAAACATTTTAATTTTTTACCCTGGGCTAACCTGGAACTCCAAGATGGGGGCACCATGAAAGGGGTGTGGCAAGTGCTTCCATCAATCTTTTGGATTATCAATGCATCAAGGACTTGTGTACCTAAATTCAGTTTTATCCAGATTTGCACACTCACATGAGATCTGTGCACTACAGTCCCCCACTACATAGGTGTTCGCGATAGACGTTTATGGTTTTTGGCAACCTCCCCAATGCGTCAAGAAAAACGCTATCTTATATTAGGCCTATACCATAACTCGCTGATTTTAACACATAGGCAAGAAAAATTTTAACGCAATATAAACATTTGTTCTTGTAATCGGTGTTTCTCATAGTCAAAGGCACCCGAAAACCAGAAAAAACGTTGGATCCAGAAGAACACCTTCCACCGAGGAAACATAGTGAAAGAAATTCACAGTGAGTATGGGGCTCGTGGTATAAATATGTTCACAAGAAAATTCAAACTTCATTTTGATCAGTGGATTTGGAGAATCTTGGTTGTCGGATCATAATTATCAACTAAATTTAAACTGGAAATGAATTTGTTGAACAATTGCTACAACTGTTAAACTGTTGATTAAATAATGATGATATACTGTGTACGTGCAGCTCATTCCTCATTCTCCCTGTCGCCTCTGCCTATGGCGAATGTCTTGAAAAAAAGTTTTACCGCTCGGAAACTTTTCAAGGTAAAGGTGGGCTACCTTTTTCGATGTCAGGGATCTCGTGATCATAAAACGTCGGCTGAGTGCAAGACCAACGTAAGTGCATTTTGACTAATTTTACAGGGAAGAAAATTTTTGTGTTTCTATTGGCTTCTACGGGTGGTGTGTCCATAATTATAGCATGTAATATAATATGATATTTGTATGGTATAAATAATTTCTCCTTGATGAACGTAATTAAAAGTATTTAAAAAAAGAGAACGTAAGTGAAATCAGTATTTTCTTGTTAATGCAAGACCAACGTAAGTGGCACTTACGTTGGCCTTGCACTGAAAAGTGAAAAAATGTTTAATGCAAGACCAACGTATGGTCTTGCACTGAAAAGGGGCAAAACTGTTTAATTGCAAGACCAACGTAAGTTCCACTTATGTTGGTCTTGCACTGAAAAGGGGCAATTATGTTTAATGCAAGACCAACGTTAGTGCCACTTACGTTGGTATTGCATTCAGCGTAAAAAGCGCATTGCACATACGTTATCTTCTTTTTCTAATTAAAACTTTTAATCACTTACATATCTTCACACATAGTTTAAATTATGCGCGAATACCTCCTCTTTCAAAATATACCAAAAACTCAATTTCGACAAAAGTGTCACTTACGTTGGTCTTGCATTCAGCCGACGAAACATATTGGGATTGCAAGCAATATTGGGATAAACGAAGATCGAAGAAGCACAAGCATTAATTTTTTAATATTGCATCGATTTCTTTAAAAATGATCTCAAATTGTTAACCTTTCCATAGGGATTGCAACAAAAGTAGTTGGCAATCTTGTGTTTGGTTATCGAGATAAATGGCAAACATGGTCAATGTCATTGACCTCTACTGATCCCCGAATTTTAGAAATATTATTGCGAAATCGGAGCAATATTAAAGATTTAACCTTTGTTGATGACCTTGATGACATTTGAACATTTTTGTGTTTTTATTTCAGATCTGGAGCTTGAAAGAGAAAGTGTGATTCAGGAATACATCTCTAATCCATTTGTCATTGAAAATCGCAAATTCAGCATCGGAGTGCATGTGGCAATTTCATCTTGTACTCCATTAAGAGTCTACAGTTTAGATTCAGCGCTTGTTTTGAGATTTGGCGCAAAGGATTACTACCCAGAAGATCTCTCAGACATGGCAACGTATGTAACCGACGGCATGGAACTCAACGACATCAGATTTGTCGGACAGGTATTAAAGGTGCAACGAGAGATTTCAAGTCGTCCGTATTTTCTGTGATATGTAGTGATTTCATATAGATTGGACATGCAATAGATTCCCTACTTTTTATTTGGCTACAGAAACAACTAAAATTAGAACAAAATGTGATTTGTTTATGCTTATATTTCAATAGAAAACATAGGCTGAATTTCGTATTTGCTCCTATAGAAAATTAGAAATTTCACAATTTTGATAGCAAAGAAAGAGTTCTCAGCTTAATCCTTTCAGATGGGGATATTTTTGATAGAATACAAATGTGTACACCAGTGCAAAAATCAGAATTTTCACATTTTTTAAGGACACCTGTTATTTGAAATCTCTCGTTGCACCTTTAAATAGGAGTGACAGTCCATCAAGATTTGTAGCCCGGGCGTTGTAGGCAATTTATGAATCACTGGCAGAGAGAGATGGCAAACATGAAAAAATTGCTATCATACTTTTCCAAAAAAATGGGGATCGTCTGGTCACAGTATCGCTGTAATGTTGAGATTTGAGGAAGATACAGATAATTATGTTCGTACATAATGCAGATATGTTACGTATACGCATGTACATGCATACATACGCAGGTACATTCACACATCGCAGGTACATTCACACATGCGCAGGTACATACAAATTTATACACAGGTGCAACCTGTTAACTGGATGTTGTTCATCTAACATTGTGTAATTTTAGCTTTTGAAAAAAGGGAAAGTTGTACCAGGGATAGTTTACCCGTGTTTAACATTTGGGAAAATCACTCCACAAACCACTCAAAGATCTCAATGACGACTATGTGACATGACTATGGTGCTTGTGGTACATAAGACCGTTATCTCTTTCTCTCTCATCTGCAAATGGCGTAATGTTTTAAGGTGGAATCACTGCAAAATCTCATGCATAGCTTTTATTTGAAAATCTCTACTTTGCTCCAATTATGCAATATCAATTGTATGAAGTATAGTGATTGCATGCTTTTCAGAAAGTATGGCAACACACAATGAATCATGTCACTCGCCATGCGCCATGGGCGGACAGGCAAGCTGGAAGACGTTCATATAGAAGGTCCAAAAAAACAAAAGCAAATACTGAAGTATTGCCTTTATTCCTTCAAGCGCTACTTCACAACATCATACAGCGCAATACGGAATCAATGTGTAATACGCTCATTGTATCCTTGGACTTCCTGGGACCCTCTTACTTAATTTTCTCCGAGTCCCTCTTCAACGATTACATTAAGCGCTGCAGCCGGTAATACCCATGATACCCCAGATATAAATCTATAGTGTCAATTGCAGTGCATGTATGCCAACGTAGTGCGGTATGCTACCAATGCAGTTGAACTTCCACAATGATAGCTCTACACTAGCATTTTTTTCATTAAAAAGACATGAAGTATACACACAATGTATGATATCATTAGTTATGTGTTTTCACATCATTTTTAAATTTTGTACCACAACGGCAAATCGTTTTAGTACTCTTGGCTTTGCTCTTTATAGAGCAAAATCTTTCCTCTCTTCTGTTTAAAGTTTTCTAGGACAGTCTCTTGAAGCTCGTACAAGATGACCACACTCACAATGACAGCAACGTTTGCGTATAGACCGTGAAATTTCTACCATGCATATTGCTGTCATCACCAACTTTTTTTTCACAATAACAATAACAAATCAATAACAGTGATTTAGTTGGTTTCATACCGATACTTTACCTTTTCTAAAATTTTGAATTTGCTACTGGAAGTGAAAATACGCTAATTGTGGGTATTTCAAAGTGAAAAGATGCACACATGTGTTATCCTCGTCCTCGTATCCACAACTTTTTTTTGGGGGGTCGCAGCACACCTTCGGAAATTTTGTAGTAGCACGCCGATACTTCCGTGGGCATATGTCCTTGTTTGGGCAGTTGCATAAAATTGTGTAGGTTGATTATCCTTTGCGGCGATCTTCTTTGTTGTGGGTTTGATGATCTGGCGACGTTGGGCTCACTTTAGCTGATCTTTGACGGTGTTCCGTTTGAATATCTTATTGATTTGGATCCGCTTGGGAATGTTTGTCGGTGAGCTTGATGAATGATCGACCGATATTGATTGAGACGTTCTTGCTGAAAAGTGGGTTGAACGGGGTCTTCTCGTTATCCCGAAGTTCATTGGTCCGAAGGTTCGTTATTCCGAAGGTTCGTTTTTCCGAACACGCGGTTTTAGCCTTCGCTTTTCCGAATCCTGAAAACGGTTCGGTATTCCGAAATAGGGTTCGGTATTCCGAAGCTAAATGGGTTCGCTATTTCGAATTTTAAAATGGTTCGCATTCCGAATCATAAAGAAAGGTTCGCTATTCCGAACTTAAAGGTTCGTAATTCCGAATCTCAAAAAAGTTTTCGTTTATTCCCGAATATTGAAGAGGGTTCGGTATTCCGAAATGAATACCGTGTTCGTTAGTCCGAATTTCAAAAGAGTTCGCTATTCCGAAATTTTTTTTTCACATTGGAGAATGGACATTATGAATTATGTTTCAATTCAATTGCAGTAGTGATTTTGAGGTAATTTTTCTCGAAGTTTGGAGATATTTCTTTGAAATTTCGAGATATTTTTATGAAGTTTGTGATATTCTGCAAGGTTAAGAATATTTTTCTCAAAGTTTGAGTTTTATTACCGAATTTCACCAGCATAATTTTCTCGTAAGTTTCATAATTTTCCCGAAGTTTCAGTTTTCTCTCGATTCGGTTATTTTCTCGAAGTTTGATATATTATCTCAAAGTTGATATATACTCAAAATCTGAGATTTTATATCAAGTTGAAGTATACTCTAAACGCTTCAAGTTATTATCTCGAAGTTTCAGATATTTCTCTAAGTTCGAGATATTTTCTCGAGTTTCAAGATAATTATTATTTCGATAGTGTGAGGTTTTACCTCGAAGTTTGATATATTTTTTCTCGAAGTGTTATAGATTTTGCTCGAAGTTTGATTATTTTCTCGACGTTTTACATATGTTCACAAATTTGAGGTATTTTCTCGAAGTTTTAATATTTCACAAGTTTGAGGTATTGTCTCGAATTTGGAGATATTTTCTTGCATTTCGAATATTTTGCCATGACGTTTTCGAGTTATTATCCTTAGTGTTTCAGATATTTGCTTCTACGTTTGAGATATTTGCTCGGAATATTAAGTTATTCTCTCTACATTCCAGATATTATCTCAAAGATCGCGTTATTATTTCACAGTTTCAGTTAATTATTTCGTACCTATTCGTACATATTTTCTTCAAAGTTTAGATGTTTTTCTCAATTTCAAGAGAATTTTTTGCGAAGTTGGAGGTATTCTCTCAAAGTTTGGGATATTTTCTCAAAAATTGAGTTACTATCTCGAAATGCCTAGTTTTATCTCAAGATCGAGTTTATTATATTAACGTCTCGGTTATTATCTCGCAGTTTTAATATATCTCGAGTTTGATATATTGTCTCAAGTCTTAATATTTTCTCAAGTTCTTTCAATATTTTCTCGAAATTTTCGATAATATTTCTATGTTTGAGGTATTATCTCGAAGTTTTTGGTATATTATCTTCGAATTTGGAGATATTTTATTTTTAAAAAAAATTGTCCGATTTTTTCCCAAGTTTGGGATATTTCTCGAATATAGAGTTTATTTCGAATTTCAAGTTATTATGTCAAACTTCGAAGTTATTATCTGCGAAGTTTCATTATTAATCTCGAAGTTTGTTATTTTCTCGAATTTTGATATATTATCTCAAAGTTTGATATATTATCTCAAAATTTGAGATATTTTATCAATGTTGAAGTATATTCTAAACGCTTCAAGTTATTATCTTAACGTTTCAGATATTTCCTCGAGTCGAGATATTTTCTCGAAGTTTCAAGATAATATTTCGCAGTTTGAGTTTTTACCTCAAAGTTGATTATATTCTCGAAGTTTGATATATTGTTCTCGAAGTTTTAAATATGTGCACACGTTTAAGGATTTCTCGAAGTTTGGAGTATTTTCTTGAAATTTCGAGATATTTTCATAACTTTCGAGTTATTACTTGAGGGTTAGATATTTTCTCTACGTTGAGATATGTGCTTGGAATATTGAGTTTTATTCTCTCTAAATTCCGAGATATTATCTCAAAGATCGCGATATTATTTAAAAGTTTCAGTTATTATCTATTTGTACCTTTAACATTATTTTGACATAAGTGAAATTTAGAAGTTTGAGGTATTATCTCCAAAAATGAGTTTTACTATTTCGAAATGCCGAGTTATTGGAGGTATTATCTCAAAGATCGAGTTATTTAGAAGTCTCAGTTATTATCTCGAAGTGGACCTATTATCTCGAAGTTTGAAATTATCTCGAAGTTGATCTTTTCTCAAAGTTCTAATTTTCTTAAAGTTTTAATATTTTCCAAGTTTCAAGATTAGTTTTCGATGTTTGAGGTATAATCTCGAAGGTTTGGTATATTATTTCGAATTTTAAAATCTTGAGATATTGTATTAAAGTGTCAGATATTTCGAAGTTTGGGATATTTCCTCGAAATATAGAGTTCGTTCTTGAAATTCTCGAGTTATGTCAAACTTCGAATTATTATCTCGAGCTTTTAATGTTTTTTCGACTTTTTGATAATTATCTCAAAGTGTGAGATATTATATCAAGTTTGATATAGTTATATCAAAGTTTGAGATATTTCTCAAAGTTCAAATATATTCTCACCGCTTTAAGTTATATCTTGGAAGTTCAGATATTTCTCCAAGGTTCAAAATAATATTTCGAAGTTTAGTTCTTATCGAAGTTTGAAATATTTTTAAAAGTTCGGGTATTTATCGAGACATTTTTCTCGAAATATCAAGATAAAAGTTTGAGGTATTTATCAAGTTTGGTAATTATCTCGAAGCTTGGTATTTTTCTCAAAATATCTAAGACATTATCTCGAAATACTGAGTTATTATCTCATAGGTCGAGTTATTATAGAAGTTTCAAAGTATTAGCTGGAGTTGAACCCCGGGTCATTATCTCGAAGTTTGAGATTTTTCTCAAAGTTCGAATTATTATCTCAAAGTTGATATTCTCGCAGTTTGATATTTATCTTTCTTCGATCGTGTCCCAAACACTGTGGTTCTCAAAATATGATCCAGCCGAGATGGGGACAACGTCTGGCTGCTTCACTGAATTCCCGCCAGGTCCTTGTTTGTGAATTGTTGCATCAGCAGTGGGCAGACCAGATCAGACCAGAGTCGATCGGCCAATTCTGCATGGTTCTCATCTGTTGAGGCATCGCCATTCAGCCCATGGGAGTCAGCTCCAGGTGGGAGATGCCACTAGGTTCAATACCGATAGATGTTACGGTTTTGATGGCAACTCTTTTTTTTTCCAAAGGCGACTCTCTGGCCTCATTAGAGATGTTTCAAGAGTTGGAATCTGCTTAAGAGATCTATCTCTGGAGTTAAGGGCAATGGCAGCAGGTATCTGTCCCGACATAGAGTGTATCAAATTCGATACTTGGCGCTACGATCTTGCCATGCTCGCTACAATACGATGGATGTCTGGTGGAGAAATTCCTGCTAGGAATGTATAAGTTTTCCGTTGCTGTTGGACCGGAGAGGGCATCTGGGATAAGCGGCAGGAGCATTTAAAGCAATATATCAGCATTTTTTTGAACAGGCCCCCAATTTTTCAACAATTGAGATTTTTACACGGTTGCAATTGGTAACTGGCAAGTAAACTATAACTGGTGAATGGTTAAGCTCGAAAGTCGGTGTCACAAAAACGAAGGGAATTTTGTAATTAGAATAATTATCTATGGGGATCCTAATAATAATTCAAACGGCTGCTGGAAGCATTCCAATGTGGAATAGCGGAAATAGCGCGATGTAAGTGTCAACCGCTCATCCATTAGTTGTTTTGTCGGTTCAGGTAGTCAAGTTAGAGGTTATTTTCCGAGGTGGCACTATGTTATCATGAAGGACATAATAGTAGCATTTCCAGCTCTGCGTAAGTCCAATCTGGGATCCCAATTCAATTCTAATGACAAAATCGCTATTTTATGCATAAAGCGATGTTTAGCATTCTCGTTCGCAGGTATAGATTCATAGACAATTACCAATTAACGTAACTGTGTCAAAATATCAAATTTTGAAAATTGGGGGCGATATTAAAATGGCCATTTGATTTAACGCTGAATCAAGCTTCTTGGCATGGGTTGATCTTTCCCATACAGGGCACGCATACTCGGCACATGAGTAGCACAGGGAAGTGCCGTCGATATTAGGTAGTGGGCGAGCACCCCATCTCTGGTGCCAT
>JAMKCH010044407.1:0-62004 GCA_023653785.1 Ophioderma brevispina
TTTCCAAAACAAGCAAGGGCGAGTGTATCGGCCGCAATTAAAATGTTTTCTAAAAACATAATTTACTGTTTAATGAATCGCAAGGAATACTGTACTTTATTCCGTCAAGACTGCTGATTCACGGACAGAAAAAGTGGGGTACAACATGTTACCAACTCGGCTTGGGCCCGTGCGTATGTTTATGACTACTCCTTTAATCACTGGGCAACGGGCGCCCGATATTGGCTGAGAGAAATATGTAAATAGACTAGTGTGTGACATCATCTAATTATAGTTTGTCACTGTCGCGTGGAAACTTGTTGTAATGAGGGTAGATTTAATATCAGAGACTATGGCATTTCTGTAACCAGAAACAGGTTGCGCCGAGGACGAGCATGTGGTACTCCGGATGTAACTGGCGACCATTTGGAGTGCGTACCGTTGACTGTGACGATTGCTCTCGGCCCTCAAGGAAATGTTGAATCCAGGTTACGGGCTTTCCCGGGTTCTTCCCCTGATGCCATAGTATTGCCTTGGTGATGACTGGTTGATCGCTGATTGATATGATGAATGATCCCATGCTCACCATTGATCGACGAAGATTGATTGTTCGAATCGGACAATCGAAAAAAAAAAATCATCACAAATAAGATGCTGCATGTTTGTAACAAGCACAGCTATCCCTCACATGCCTGCAACTGATAAGAGAAGCCCAATAGTAAAACAAAATTTCGGATATATTTAGTGGGGGACTGTAGTGCACAGGTCTTATGTAGTGTGCACATTTGGATAAAATGGTGAATTTTGGTACACAAGACTTATGCATTGATAATCAAAAAAATTGAGGGAAGCACTGCCACACACCTTTCATGCCCTTAGCTTTGATTTCAAGGTTAGACAGGGGTAAAATTTTTTAAAAATGTTCCGATTGTATTGGCAAAGTTACCATGAGTTTGTCTGGGTACAAGGGTTCCAAAAAGGATGTTATATGCCCGTGCACTTATAGTTTTGGAATTTATGGGGTAAAAACTTTACAAACGGGTTAAAAAAAGTCAATTTTGGTTTGTACAGGGGTAAAAATTAGGTTGCTCATTTTTGTCAAATGTGGTTCACATTGTTGGGTAGCTCATAGAAGTGAAAATATAGAATAGTTGGACTATTTCCGTGTCGGTTCTTAACCAACATGGCGAAAAAGTACACATATATTGGGATTATTGGAATTCGATTGTCATGTGGACCTATCGTGTTGGATAACGTGAAAACTACGTATAACAGATAGGCAAAAACTATTCATTATTTCAATCCTTTAAGCTTGGGAAACAATGCACACATATTAAATGAATCAACCAACCTTTAACTTTTGACCCATGTGACACACGAAAACATTGACCTTCATCATTTTTACAGTTTTACCGCATAACTCCGGAACTATACTAAGCCATAGATAGTGTTTAAAATTACTTGTTTGGAAACCTTGTAACCAGACAAACACCGACGTGTCCTTTTTAACACATTCGGAAACATTTTTTTAAACTAATGTATAACTAAAACCTAAGCTGGGGGCCATTAAGGTGGGTGGGCAAGTCTTCCATCAATTTGATGATTATCACTGCCTTGTGTGCGAAAATATTGTGCTGCGAAAAATTCACCAATTTTAGCCGGAAGCGACACTATTTCACTACAGTCCCGCTGCTATATAGTCACTCCATAATTACAACTTACTACAAAGAGGGAATTGAATGGAGATTCATATCTTGAACCCTTTGGCATAAACAGACCTTGCAAATGGGGGGGGGGGGGTTGGTGCTGAGGCATTTTCTGAGGAGGGCGAATTTTGGTCCTTTTCCATAGGGACACTGTACAAACGGTCGGTTCATGGGGGGGGGGGGGCTTTGAGCGGGGGATTGCAGCCCTGCCCACCCCTCTCCGGTACGCACTGATTTGAAAAATGTTTATTCCATTTTGTCATTTAGTGCAATTCTATAGACATGTCCTCACTTTTAGATATTGATTTGTTGATTTTCCTCAATATTGTCATAAGTTTATCACTAAGAAAGTTTTTTTTTTTCACTTTTTCTCACCTTGGTGACAAGGTATTTTCGTACTATTGGACAAAGAAGGCACTACGTTCAAACTCAATGCTCGTGTGCGGTGAAGAACTCTACTCGATGCCCCAGTGAGTGTAAAATAGTTTAACACTGGTCTTCGGCGATTCTCTATAGGAGAAAACAATTGATTAAAAAATATAAGCTACAGCTGTCTAAAAAAAGTGGTACAATCAGAAAAAAAAATTGGTTAAATATGAATTTCAAAAGATGTCATTCTTGTACTTGGACATACTATTAAAGAAACAAAGGCCAGGCTTCCAATGGTGTCTGTTTATTTTATTATACTTTTGTCAATCCAGAGATATAATCAATTTAGATGACCAAACAATTTTTAGATATACAAAAATCGCTTTTGTGCACTCTTTTGCATGGCAGAGTTGTTTCGCCCAGTTATGCCATGCTGTCTGAGCTCACAAGAGATTGCAACTTGCAAAAGAACCCCAAACATAGATTAAATTAAGGCAAAGGAAGGCTAGTTTTTCGACACAAGTTTTAATAGTTCAACTAATCCGTCAATGATAAATAGTTCTTTTCATCAATAATAAACAATACAAAAATATTATTGCACGTCAAATGAAATGGAGTTTTTAATTTATTCAAAATTGGTATCTGTTAAAATCATGCCAGAAGGAATGTAATTGAACAAAAACAAACCTCCAAATCAAAAGAATGGTTTCAAAATATTGCACTATCTTGTGCATTTAATATTGGTGAAGTCAATAAAAATTTGAATTGAGAAGCCCCAAGTATCAAAGTGTTGGTAGAATTTGCGTTCATGATACTTCAAGACCATAACAAGCCTTTTCCTCCATGTTACTGTACGCTCATGGTTGCTTCTAACAAAAACCGGCTGGCAATGTTATGACGTCTATCTTAAAAGCCAAGAACTCTTACTAATCATATCTTCCACCCTTACGGTACATATTTTGTATATTTTAGAGTTTCTCTATGAGTTAACCCTTTTTAAGACATGTCATTATTCTGTTCAAGTGTGAATCACTTATGTTTAACTAATTTTCCACCGTTTCACTCAAACGAAAAGTGGCACAAACTCAGATTTTTGTGTTCCGCGTAAACTGGAGTTATCTCTCGATGAAACAAGCCCAATGAGATGAAACAACAAAATCCCTGGAAAGCGTGGTCTTTTCTCTTTAATTGTGCTGTACAAAGGCTTACTATGTTGAGATATAATACTGGGAAAAAAGGATTGTGATTGTACAATTTTTTAGACAGGCTGTATATGCCACACTTCGTAAAAATCATCGTCAACTATGATCTAACACGGCTTTTCTATAAATTTTGACTGGAACACCTAGTACATTTTACCAGAATATTTGGAACAAGAATTTGGTAAAGACTGTGCCAAATTTAAAGGGTTGTCAGTCAAAATTTGGACCAGAAAACATGTAAGATCATACTTTACTCGGCAACTGGTCAAGTGGATCAAACATTTTAGAGTTTTTGCAGTTGTTTAAGGCTCAGTCATTATCGATTATTTACTGGGACTTCCAGTCTGACTCCAGTTGAACACGTGGCAACTTGAAAACCCGCCACGATGTCTTTTTCTCACAGCCTAAAAAATCGTGTTTGGCGTGTTTTTGTAGCGAGAGTTGGCGTCCATCGTGAGTGATTGTGTGCCAGTTGAAAGTGGTCCGCAATGTGTACGTCTGCTCCAAACGACAGAAGATGCAACCCAATTGGACATGTTACTTCGGGGACCCATGCACGTGGTAGGTGTCACCGGGGGGTGAGGGCTGGATATTTGGTTGGGTACCCATGCTCGTGCAGAAAAAACATGGTGGGACTATAGATGCAAATGCGGGACTACCGCTAGGGTATTAAATTCACAATAATTCACGGGGATCCCGCTAGGGGTTCCAATTCAGTAGATTGTCAGTTGATTATTGATATTAAATAGGAAATGAACTAAATATGTCAGCAAACTAATCCTGAGTGTTTAATGTTTCTTACAGCAGCAAAAGTGTTGTTTTTCAGATTGGGTCTTTGATTTATTCTATGATGAAAACAGGTCCCGCTAGGGGTTATTAATTTTGTGACAAGTTGGTCCCGGGTTTTAAAAAAGAGGGTCCAAAAAGGGGTATATTTTCATCAAAAAATTGGTCCCGTAGGCGTGCATTCATGGAAAATTGGTTCCGTTAGGGGTCACTTTCAGGAACCCCTGTATACCCGACATGGGTAACCGACAACCTCGTGATACCCCCCAACAGGCCCGAACCCCCCCACCCCCCCCCCGGTGTCCAACATGTTTGCGTCAACAACTCGGCGTGACTGATCGGAGGGACTGAAATCACGTCGCGTAGGCCGATTAAACATGGCTGATCTTGTTGATTTCATAATTCTGCGTAGTCCTCTAGCGATTCATACATCTCTTGCTCTTGTCTGTTGAAGGGGGGAAATCGCAGACTACTCATCCCGGTCAGTCATACAAATGGCATAGTTGCAAGTATATATGAACAGGACTGCAGCACAATTTGGAAAAACAAATGTGGTCCTTGTGTAGGTGGGAAGCAGTTTTTGGGGGGTCTCGATCCCTGCTAGCTTGACGTTACCTTTGCAGAGACCGGATCAGCTTTTAATTCAAGCATAGGTGGATGCTTTGGTATTACCTGGAAATGCCCGATGTAGGCCGATATTCCGTCCTACAAGCCTATAAGGGTATGAATCTACAGGGCAGTCTTGTTTCACCTAGTGTGAACTTACAACTGATAGCGTTTCTTCTGAGCCAAATCCTATTACATCACGTTCTCATCCGAAAGCAATCATAAATCCTTGCCAGTTCACGATCTTTATAGTTTAATATAAAATAGTTACAAAAAGCGAAACCTTGAAGGCCTTTGCTGGTCCCCTTTAACTGCAGCGTTTTACTGATCACTTGATACCTATTAGTCGATGTTTTTGTTGAGGTTAATTGGGACAACAACGGAATCCAGAACAATCTTGCCACACAGGTTAGAGATGTGTTTTGCTAACAATATAGCTAGATCAGGGTTAGGGATTTCAACACAGCCAATATTATTGCAATGGGGCTACAATGAAACCAATGGTTAGACCGTCAACAGCTTATTTTTCCCCACGACCCTAAGCTGCCGCATGCATTTCATAGCGCCGATGGAGAGAGGTTAATAAAGAAAGAAATAGTTTTGGTGGGTGGCATTCCCGATATTGTTTGAGGGTGCTTGAATTCACTGATGTAGGATTTGTAATTGATTAACTTATGACCGAGCGGAGCTAAAAAAAATGGCGATGGACCGCATGTTGTTATCAGCAGACATAATCATAATCATAAATCTTTAGTTCCCTGCAAAATAATATACAGAGTTAAAAGGAAAAAATACAACATGATGGAGATGAACAAAAGGCCAGACACGGACATCCCCCTAAAACTAAAAAAAAAGAATAGAAAAAAAGAAAAGTTCATACCAGATCATACTATACATACCCATAACTAATCAACTCATGACAAGCCACACAGCAAATGATCCAAACGAAGACGAAATTACTCATAATTTATCAAAATTAAGTCACGTTTGTACTGCGTTCGGAGTTGTGTACCACAGCATTACGATTTAATATTATCAATCCAATGAATTCAAGAATAGGTCCAGCAGAACGAACAGTTTTTGATGCAAGTGTTGAGGTTGCTACTGTTCTAAGCTTTTCTACATATACCACATGCGCCTGTTTGTCAACAGCACTTCCATACTGCCAGTGTGGTCTCTCGATGGTACGGACCATTCCTGGTATGGTTTGAGCGTGAATACCAGTTCCTCTGTGGGTTTCTGCAGACATATGAACATCGCATTGGAAGGATTGTTTACAAATACACATATCAGCAATGATGTTATAAATATTTTTAGCAGTAGAAAAACCCTCCCCTTAATGAAAATATATTCATGAAGACTTTAAAAAGGCATGCGCTGGCCTCTTAAAATGAATTGAGGGCGCTTATAGCCAACTGATGGAGGTTTGTAGAATATAACTATGACAGAGAAGAGCTCAAGGCGAGGACTTCAATGTTGTTATCAAGCAGACATTGAGGTTGCGTCTACTGTCGGCTTAATACAACAGCGCCTGTGTTTCATACAATTCCATACTGTCGATGTGGTCTCTCGATGGCAAGGACCATCCTGGTATGATTGTGCGATGATAACCGTTCTCACAGTTTAGACATATCACCAAATGATGTTACATTTTGCAGTAAAAAAACCCTCCACATTCCTTGAAGCTATAATCAAAGCTTTAGAAAAGGCCTGCGTTGGCCTCTAGCTCTTGTCATGATATGGAATTGGAAATAATTGAGAAATGTTATGGAAAACAGTTTCAGTTTCAGTTTATTTTCCATTTACACATGGAAAACAGTGTTTGGTGGTGTAGAGATTCACTGGCGAGCAGTTACTGGCAGGGGAGACCACACGAGCGTTCTCTACATCTCCTCAACAATAAATTGCGTTAAAATAAGGGTTGGTTTACCCATATGAGTTGATCATGTAAATTTTCGCCCACCCTAAGATTTTACCCTGGCGCCGCCCTGTTATATGCCTAATGCGACGTCAGTCACAATCCAAGATTTAAACTGTTATAGTCTACATTCTTTATGTATATCTTTATGTTATTTAATTTCTTGGATTGCTTCTTAGTCATGATACATTTCTCCCCATTTCACCAAAAACCTTGTTTCATTTGCACTCAGTATGAAGGGTCGGTGCCCAGGTCAATGACTGTAAAGAAATTGGAAATATCTGTCCGTACCTCTGCCAAAGATGATTATTACGGTCCTCCGCGTACACTGGACTCGCGTGGGGCTATATAAAATGTTTTGGGACTGGCCTGACACGTTGTGAGCTGTTGAGATATAAAATCAAGATATAGCATCAGGAGGGTTTACTTGTTACATTGAACACATTTTTGAATTAGCGGCTAGAAAATAAGAAAACATTGTATGAATCAAAATGCAAGGGGCGCTTTGATATGCATAAATTGAAATGTATACACTATAGTAGGAGGGTTATGAGAATCCTATTTTCAAAGTTTGAGGAAGAAGGTTTGAAGATGTTCTTCTCTCTAGTTTTTGAATGGTGCTGATCAAGAATTTGTGGGTCAACCTCTTGGAAATGTGAGGAAGGTTTGTAAAATAAGGGGGGTAAATTAGTACATGATAAATTTGCAATCAGTCAAATTGTTCCACCAATGTATTTGTCTCATTATAAGTATTAGAAGGTTACGGTTGGTCCGAGTTCTGGACCTATCTTAAAACAGTACAGCACATTAAGGTTCAAGGTCCATCCTTGGGTAAACCTTACCCGTCACTTTACATTCGAACTCTACTTTTCTACTGTCTTAATTTTGTGAAATTGGTGTGGCAAAATTGTTCGTAAAGTTTCTTATTTTACAATGTTTGCGTTTGGTTTTGTGTAATTAGTGGGCAAAATGCAACCAGTGTCTACTTGTCTAGCCTATGGGTAACCAAAAGTGACCAAAAAAAAACTGTCATCCAAAGAATCAAAATGCTTCAGTATGACCAGAGCAATAATTTGACACCAGTTTCAACAAAATCTGAGCACTTGATTTTTCTGCTCCATGATGACCTTGAACCATATCAGGGCTGAATACGTGTAACTAAAGGTCCGAACCTAGACAAACTATACCTTTTTAATCCTTATGAGACAAATACATTGGTGTACATTTAAACACAATTTGACTTGATTTCAAATTTATCCTGTATGTACTAATTTTACCCCCTTGTTTTACAAAGTCCTCCACATTTCCCAGAGTTTGGACCCAAAAATTCTGATTCAGCACCCTTCAAACTATAGAAAAACATTTTCAAGCCACTATCTCCAAACTTCGAGAGTATGATTCTCATTTACAACCTAGCGCGGACACATACACACATTTTACAACTTCAGACATTGGCCGTTATTTTATGGATATTGTTGTTTTAAAGGAGGATGGCCCGATTTAAGGATATGAAGTTTTCATCTTGATAGATTGGTCTTCAATGCAAAACCCCATCTGCAAAGTTTCGCGTCGATATTTCACTCCGTTTTGATGCGAGAGCTAAAAACGTGATTTTGTAAGCCCATAGAGTACTATATAAAATTAATATTGGTCGACCAAAAATGGGGCACATTTTCGCTCATAACTTCCAAACCAAACATCATTTGGCTCTAAGACTTCACAGGGTAAATGAGAAAAATAGTAACTTTCTTCTGATATCAAAATATTTACCACTTCCTGTAAAATCTGGACCTTTAACATTTAAGTGTAGTCTTGCCGGGAGTCTTGCACACTCCCGTTGGCGTATTTGGGATCCACATGGACCCCCTGCTGAAAACAACTTTGCCGGTGGAATTATTTTACTAAAACCGTAGTCATTGATGGGTACATCAACATGACCACATAACAGGGAAAAATGAAAATCGGTTGTACCGATTCAAAATGGCGGTCCAAAAGCCCAATTCTCCCGCCCAAAAATACTTTCCCGAAGGACTTTTTCATAAAATTTGGCTCATAGTAGGAGAACATAAATACATTTGCATTGCTGAAATAAAAATTTTAAAAAGTTACTCCCGTACGATTTAAGGGGCCAAAAAATTTAAATATTGCCACCAAAATGCTTAATTATGCTGATTAGCATAATAACCCCATGGCCGATTGATTTTTTTTCAACCAAAATATGCGCAACTGATATTTAAGCAATTACATAAAATGTTGGCCAAAAATATTTTACCATTAAAAATGGCGCAAAAAATGTTGGGTCCACCCCCACCCCCACATACACTCAAGTGTTAAACACGTGTGAAGTCTCCGAAGTAAGAAACATTGTTAACAATATTCCATGGGGGCCTATTTCATTTTGTATTTGTTCACATGCATTTCCTCCATGTTGATGTTGTGTTTTATTCATGTTGTGTTTTATAATTCATAGTTTGTCTCAGTGTCAATTTCAATTTTACAGGGGTCAAATTTTAAAGTTGCTCCGATTTGGATAAAATGGTGCAAATTATTGGTGGAACTCATAGGATTAAAATGAGAAAAATTTACAAAGTAGAGTGGAAAAAGGTCAAAGCCCAATTGAATGCAAAGGACGTAGACCTTTAAAGCGTTTTAAGAAATAATAGCACACATGGATGATGGGGAGTTATACGAGTGCTTACCAAAGGGGTTAAATCCTGAATCCATGCGAACACCTTTCCCGATTGCTTGTTTTTGCATACTGGCATTATTGTGCGTTCTTAAAATTTTATGAAAAAGAAAATCCATTGTTCCGTTCGAGGTCGAGGACACCATCGTTCATCGATGGGATCATTGCACAAAAATAGTGACGCAAATATAGCTTTGTGACCTATTTTGTTTCGCAAATGCACAAAGTCTTATACATTGAAATAAATTATTAATAATATTACCCAAATCGTGCTTTGGAACTGTCAGGTATTTAATTTTACTAATTTGAACAGGATTCGATAATTTTTGAACAAAAGTACGTATATATATATCAAAAAACATAGGATCATCCAACGGCCTTTCCTCAGAGAAATAATGAGTCCTGGATTTCCATATTTTGGGTGTTAGATTAAAGCCTGGTGTTTTTCATTGACATAATCAAAGAATCCTGTCAATGGCAAATTAGAAATGGTCACAATTCTTTTCGTCTTAATTGTCATTTTCTCAGCAATCCATGCGACAAAAACAAAGAATACAGACATACAGTGACAATCAAGGTAAATTACAGCACTTCGAGGCTCTGCAGTCAATATAGTTAATCAGAAATTTAAAATTATGCATTTAATGATCATATTCAGAGATAATATGAAATATACGTACATTCAAATGAGTCCAAACAAGCCTAGTCCTAGGTCAGTGTGTTCATGTATTTTTCAAACTTAAGACTAGCGACAAGCAGTACTGACTGACCCTTTTTGGTTCTAAAAATAATTTTCTCGGCTAAACTTTTTTTTCTGTTCTACAAAGAACCTTTGAGGGGTTCGTTTCTAAGGGTGTCTTTAAGTTTAACTTCTAGAAGAACCCATTTTCTTGGCTAAAGAACAACTTCAAGTCAGCGCCGCGCGATGTTTACGGGTATATTCCGTCAAGTCCGGAAAAAACAAACAAAAAAACCTAATTGTTATTCCTTGGCTTTTAGTCATATTAATATTCATTTTTTCACCACTAATGTTAAAGAACGAAAAGAAATGAACACATTGTATTTAATTGTACAATTCGAACACTACAATCAAAACCACCATTAACTTTGCCCGGACTTTGGATCACTTTTGGCCCAGATTCGCTCCAGCGGTTCCATTATTTTCGCGCAGTGAATCTGAAAATTGATAAAGCTAGCGAGATATAAGCCATATGCCGGAAATTGCCCCGGATTCTAGAAACAATTGTCTCGCCTCTAGGGCTGTTTCTCAGTGAAACTGTTAACCGTATCGACTGGTCTGCCCACACACGTATGCTGGCAAAGAGTCACTGGAGGCCAATCTTACCGCTAAAGTCCTTGGTGTGCGAGACCCAAGAAATTGCCTATCACAGGTCCAGGTAAAAGGGTAACTATGACAACTTCAAAGAAGCAAGTAACTTAACAGTGTAATCATCCAAAACAAATGGTAATGTGTGTTTGTAAAAAACACATAATAGGCTGGAAAATGGACTAGATATTTGCAGTATTTTGCTGTATTTCTAAACTACAATCAAATACTGTAATGTCTAAAGCTTTTTACATAAATTTAATGTACATGCATTGTAGGTTGTAGGGGAGATAAAAGGTTTGAATGTAAGTATATGGCAAATTTGCGAAGAAAAGCATTTTTTTCAATGCCACAAGACACCAACCAATTATTTGTACCAGTGCTATACCCTTAGGATTGATATCAAGTAATTGGAATATATTAATAGTAAATTAAAACCACGATTGCGTAATGTAAGTGAATGAGACTCCATAGGAAATAGACCTTTAAGCTGTAAACCAGCCCTCCCTGGTGCCAAACTGGATACAGTGGTGCTATAGCGCCATCTATCAGTTTGAACACCACACATTGGCAATTGCATTGAAAATACAGGTTGTCATTTATTGCAGAGAAGTTTCTAAAAATTTACTTAGGTCGAAATTCCAGAATTTGTCTGATATAAAACCATTTTGCAAGGAAGGAATGTCGGGGGGATGTGTGCACTTAAGAGGTGGTCTGTAAAGGTATAGCTTTAATAGAAGTTTTGAAATTGGGCTAGCCACCATAATGGCCGTAGCCGTAGTGTGTGGTGTATGGGTGGCACTGTGCCACAACGAACAATGTCAGATCAATATGTGTAGGTAATGGGGACACTATATAACCCTACGGAGACACAACATGGCGGCTGTTTTGGATGAATGTCATTTGTGCTCTTTAACACTGACTGTGTTAACACCTTATGGTGATGTTAAGAGAAAAACTTATTGGAACTTAAATAACATTCCATCAAAAATGGTGATAAGGGTAAAAGAAAGCGCCATGGAACAACAAAGAAAAGTTAAAAGGACTTACATAATCAGCAAACAAAGGGCATTCAACAAGGCCAAAGAAGAGTAAGAATAATACAGATTGGGAGTCCTTCAGAAGCATAAGGATTAAAAATTACCCCATATAAAGCATCTACAATCGGCCAAAAGTAGTGGGAACAATCCGTGGTAATTTTCTAATGCAATGAAGGCCTAATGGGCCATAGAGATCGACACTAAAATACGAACTTTTCTTGCGAAGCTTGAAAAACAAACCCTAACACTTGAGCCACTCCCCTGCCACCACCAATCAATGTTGAGTGGTATTTAAAGAGACCACGAGGAGGAGATTGCCAGGAAGAAGCGCCTCCCAATTTTTGTAGGAAACCAGGTTTTAAATTTCAAAGCTTAC
This sequence comes from Ophioderma brevispina, assembly GCA_023653785.1. Classification (NCBI taxonomy): domain Eukaryota; kingdom Metazoa; phylum Echinodermata; class Ophiuroidea; order Amphilepidida; family Ophiodermatidae; genus Ophioderma; species Ophioderma brevispina. The sequence continues at coordinate 11,996 of JAMKCH010044407.1, forward strand.
CAATGTATTAGATCACACCTGAAGGCATAAGCCGAATACGCCGTCTTTATGTAATAAGATTGATGATTAGTAGTGTTGTCGTGCACGACAGGAAAGTCAAAAGCACGGTTTTCTATGGGTAAACGATTACGCTAGGAGGCAAGTTCAAAACAAGGTTTGCGGTTTCTTTTGCACCTGTTGGTCTAATAAACCTTCGAAACGTTTCTCGGTAGGTGGTCGAAACCGATCCAATGAAATTTGACAGAAAAATGTTTATTTAAAAAAATCCTGTCACCTTAAAGAGCGCATATGTAAAATGACATGTTTCAACATGGATCAGGGGGAGGGGGGATAAGTTTATAGTAAGACATATAGAAGATTCCAACAATTTTGGCCGAGAGAGATTGTAGGTCTGCTCACAGAAATTATTCAAACATTTTTGTTTGGAGGTCCAAAAAACATGATATCTGAAAATAAGAAGAAAGCAGAACTTTTTTTAAATCTCAATTTTGTTTGTCTTCACTAAGAAAATATGTCATATATTCCGGTGTGAAAGTAACTCATAGTCCGGCAGGATCATAGTCCGGGCTCCATAAGCGACAACGGAATAAAGCGTGAAACTTAATGTTGAGAAGAGTCAACTGAACGATTGCCCTTATTGTTCACCATTTTGTTCCCGGACTGTTAGAGACTGGCGGACATATCTCCTGCCACACCGGCTACTAGGTTCTAAAAATAATTTTCCTCCTCCTCGGCTAAAATTTTTTTGCCTGTTCTACAAAGACCTTTGAGGGGTTTCGTTCTAAGGTTTCATTATAAGTTTAAACTCTAGAATAACCATTTTCTTTCTTGGCCTAAAGAACTAACTTCCAAGTCAGCGCGCGGATGGGTTACGTAATATTCCCGTCCATCCGAAAAAACAACAAAAAACGTATTGTTATTCCTGGCTTTAGTCATTAATATTACATTTTTAATTAACAATAATGGTAAAGAATGAACACATTTATTTTTATTTGTAACAATATTCCGGAACACTACAATCAAAACACAAAACCATTATTACAACACTTTGCCCGGTGCCCGGACTTTGGATCAACTTTTTGGGCCCAGAATTCGCTTCAGCGGTGTCATTATTTTAGCGCAGTGAATCTGACCATTATAAAGCTAAGCGAGATATAACAATTCTGGCCGGAAACCCTCCCCTTACTTTCTAGAAACAAGTCTCGCCTGCTAGGGCTGTTTCTCATGTGAAACAGTGTACCCCGATAATCGACTGGTCTGCCCACACACGTAGCTGGCAAGAGCTCACTGGAGGCCAATCTTTTACCCACGCTAGTCCTTTGGGGTGATGGCGGACCCAAGAATTGCCTAGCACAATTCCAGGTAAAGGGTTAAACATGGCAACTTCAAAAGCATAACCTTAACATGTCATCATCCAAACAAATGTCAGTGTGTAAAAAACAATAATAGTGCCGAAAATTGGACTAAGATAATTTTGCAGTATTTTTGCTGTATTTCTACAACTACAATCAAATCTGTAATTTCTCTAAGTCTTTTTTTTACATAAATTTACTGTAACATTGCAAATTGTAGGTTGTAGGGGAGATAAAGTTTTTAATGGTAAGTTCTATGGCAAATTTTGCGAACGCATTTTTTCAATGCAAAAGACCCAACCAATTATTTGTACCCCATGCTATACCCTGTGGGGGGAGTATGATCTTATCAATTAATTGGAAATTATATTAAATAGTAATTAAAACCACGATTGGCGTATTAAGTGACTTAGACTCCATAGGAAATAGACCTTTAATCTGTAAACCAGCCCTCCCTGGTGCCAAACTGGATACAGTGGTGCTATAGCGCCATCTATCAGTTTGAACACCACACATTGGCAATTGCATTGAAAATACAGGTTGTCATTTATTGCAGAGAAGTTTCTAAAAATTTACTTAGGTCGAAATTCCAGAATTTGTCTGATATAAAACCATTTTGCAAGGAAGGAATGTCGGGGGGATGTGTGCACTTAAGAGGTGGTCTGTAAAGGTATAGCTTTAATAGAAGTTTTGAAATTGGGCTAGCCACCATAATGGCCGTAGCCGTAGTGTGTGGTGTATGGGTGGCACTGTGCCACAACGAACAATGTCAGATCAATATGTGTAGGTAATGGGGACACTATATAACCCTACGGAGACACAACATGGCGGCTGTTTTGGATGAATGTCATTTGTGCTCTTTAACACTGACTGTGTTAACACCTTATGGTGATGTTAAGAGAAAAACTTATTGGAACTTAAATAACATTCCATCAAAAATGGTGATAAGGGTAAAAGAAAAGCGCCATGGAACAACAAAGAAAAGTTAAAAGGACTTACATAATCAGCAAACAAAGGGCATTCAACAAGGCCAAAGAAGAGTAAGAATAATACAGATTGGGAGTCCTTCAGAAGCATAAGGATTAAAAATTACCCCATATAAAGCATCTACAATCGGCCAAAAGTAGTGGGAACAATCCGTGGTAATTTTCTAATGCAATGAAGGCCTAATGGGCCATAGAGATCGACACTAAAATACGAACTTTTCTTGCGAAGCTTGAAAAACAAACCCTAACACTTGAGCCACTCCCCTGCCACCACCAATCAATGTTGAGTGGTATTTAAAGAGACCACGAGGAGGAGATTGCCAGGAAGAAGCGCCTCCCAATTTTTGTAGGAAACCAGGTTTTAAATTTCAAAGCTTACCAATGTATTAGATCACACCTGAAGGCATAAGCCGAATACGCCGTCTTTATGTAATAAGATTGATGATTAGTAGTGTTGTCGTGCACGACAGGAAAGTCAAAAGCACGGTTTTCTATGGGTAAACGATTACGCTAGGAGGCAAGTTCAAAACAAGGTTTGCGGTTTCTTTTGCACCTGTTGGTCTAATAAACCTTCGAAACGTTTCTCGGTAGGTGGTCGAAACCGATCCAATGAAATTTGACAGAAAAATGTTTATTTAAAAAAATCCTGTCACCTTAAAGAGCGCATATGTAAAATGACATGTTTCAACATGGATCAGGGGGAGGGGGGATAAGTTTATAGTAAGACATAAAGTGTTCCAACAATTTTGGCCGAGATTGTAGGTCTGCTCACAGAAATTATATCAAACATTTTTGTTTGGAGTCCAAAAAACATGCATATCTGAAAATAAGAAGAAAGCAGAAATTTTAAATTCTCAATTTTGTTCTGTCTTCACTAAAGAAAATATGTCATCTATTCCGGTGTGAAAGTAATCATAGTCCGGCAGGTATCATAGTCCGGGCTCCATAGACGACAACGGAATAAAGCGTGAAACTAATGTTGCGTGAAGAGTCAACTGAATCGATTGCCCTATTGTTCACCATTTTTCCCGGACTGTGAGACTGGCGGACCATATCTCCTGCCACACCGGCCCTAGATCCATGACTCCCCGAGTCTTAAAAGATTATGCTCATGAGATTGCCCCAGTTTTATCTATCATATTTTAAAAGTCACTTGATAGTCTCCCTAGCGACTGAAAAAAACCAAATATCTCCCCCATACACAAAAAGGGTGAACGTACGAAGGCGAGCAATTATAGACCTGTATCGCTTACCTCAGTCTCCTGTAAACTAATTGAACATATCATACATCCACACATTATGAAATGTCTGGATAGTAACAAAATTCTTAACCCAGCACAACACGGATTTAGAATTTACCACTCTTGCGAGACCCAACTCATACTTCTATTCATGATTTTTGCCTTTTCACTTAATAATAGATCCCAAACTGATGTCGTGATAATGGACTTCTCGAAAGCCTTCGATACGGTGCCCCAGAATCGTCTGCTTCTTAAATGTGCAAAATATGGTGTTAAAGGCAAAATCAATAAGTGGTTATCTGCTATTTGAAGAATCGTCCGCAGAGAGTCTTGGTTGGTGGAGACTTTTCTGAGTGGACCGAGGTGGAGTCCGGAGTCCCGCAAGGGACAGTCCTGGGCCCACTATTATTTCTTATTTACATCAATGACCTGCCAGATGGTATCCCCTCAACAGTACGGCTCTTTGCAGACGATTGCGTCATATACTACAGGAACATCACCAACATTAATGATACACATCTATTCCAGTATGATTTAGAATCACTCTCAAAATGGGTGCATCAATGGCAAATGAGTTTTAATTCTGACAAGTGCTACGTTTTAAGTATTACTGGATCTAGATCACATATTATTGCAAAATATATATTAGGAAATGTAACACTACAAGAGATAACATCGCATACATACTTGGGAGTCGAGATCCAGCAGGATCTAAAATGGAACCCACACATACACAAAATTGTCGCTTCTGAAAACAAAACATTGGGTTTTGTAAGGAGAAATCTGGGCACTTGTACAAATGAAACTTAAATATCAGCCTATGTCTCACTGGTCAGACCGGTCCTGGAATACTGTTGCGCTATATGGGACCCTCACACAATTGATCTGATACAAAAAGTGGGCAAATTCAAAGGAGGACAGCTCGACTTGTCCACAACAACTATGATTGGAAGACCAGTGTTACCGAACTCATACAGGAGCTTGAATGGGATATGCTTTCAACAAGGAGGAAAACGTCTAGACTTTGCATTTTGCAAAAAGCCATTGGGGGGGGGCACCTGGTACTACCAGTCCAGGACTACTTGAGTCCTGCCCAGAGGCAAACACGTCGCTCACACGGAATACCAAACACGCATTGATGCTTTTGAATATTCTTTCATCCCACGAACTGTTCGCGAATGGAACCCGGAATGGAATAACCTGCAATCGAACATATCTAATATCAGTGATCCGAAGTTATTCAAGCCAACTGTAACCAACTACATTAAAAAACAAGATCAAAACATAATAAGAACTGTGCGCACTCCTATTTCCTGCTCGTTTAGTCCCAACAGGACGTTGTGCAATATTCTCAAGAAAGACATCTTCGTTATCTCATTAATCAATTAATTTCTGGTCACAATTATGTTACCAAATATAGAAGTTACTTAAGAGAATACAAACCTTTTTAAGTGTGTACCATTGGTCATGTTTATGTAAATTATGCAAATGAGCTAAAAGGTCTCCAATTCCCTAATTTAACCTATATAATAATAAAAGAATCATAACAAACAAAATGAACAGTGTTTGAAATGATGAAGAAAGTCACAAATGACCAACTTACCGGCATAGACCAGCAATATCAGAATAAGCTGCGCGAGCCTGGCTGTCGGGGACGTCGTATCCATGGCGCGGTCTGCGCGTCCGTGCAAAAAACACCTTTAGCCTAATGTCGTTTCTCCTGATAGTTCCGTTTCTTTATTATTACATACAGATATGTTTCGTAGTAATTGTTAAGAGGGACATGTTCACCGTCATACTTTACTGCATAAAACGAATCCAATAGATTCGCTTATCATTGCGGCATTGTCTATCTGTAGGTGATCATTCATTCAGTGTCACTAGCTCAGCTTGGTCTAGTTTTCCTTTAGCTAAAGTTTTTGTTGTTCGTCCTTGAGGCTCTTGATTTTTCGTGCCTTGCATACATATACCTGGTTGTCTGCTTCAATGCCTGAGTGATTTCACTTAGTAGTCCAATATAGTTATGATTTGACCCAAAACAAATTGCAAAAGAAACAATTTTTGTGTTAATAAACTGGGACTTTGTCCAAAAATAATATTTATCAAAGGTTTACCAAACAAAATCAACCTTGTGGAACATGTAGAAATTAGGGGGAAACGTTTCTAAAGGGGTAAAAATTAGAATGGTTCAAATCGATTTAAAACATATACCAATTTATTGGGCTACCCCTAAAGTTTAAAAAGGTATAGTTTAGTTTTAGGTGTAGGTTATAATCACCGAAATATTTTTAAACAGTTATGCAAAATTTTCATGTGAGACCATTTTGAAAAATGACCAGAGTTCATATACATTCAATTATCAAATGGTATTAAAATATCATCTTGCCTTTCCCAATTACCAAACAGGATTAAAGTTTTATTCAGGACCAAATTCACCCTAAGTTAATTTTTCCTTTACCAGGTCTGAAAATCATTCCAAAAGATTCTCACAGCAATGCACTCCCAAAGAAAATATGCGTAAGGGTTTCATCATGGTTATTGCAGAAAGTGCACACTGGGCTTTCAGATTTCCCAATCTTCATTAAATACGCATTTGTACATAAAATACGATTTAATAAACGTATTTGTAACCAACGGAGCTTCACCTTCAAGTGCATTTCCAGTTTGTACTACAAATTTTATACCACTGAGACTTAGATAACTGGAGGTCAAAAATTGCATTCCATTTTAAAATGCACTTAAAAGGGACAGAATTATCACATAAAAATGCATTATAAAATATGTTTTACACCCTTTGCTCTGTTGAGTCAAGATATGCATATAACACCAGTATGGGGTAAAGATAAACATTCATCAGACAGAGATAAAAGGGGTGAAAATGACAGAGTAATTATTTTTACACCACTATCATTCAAGTACTGGTAATACACACATTTATTATTAATTTTAATTTTCTCATTATACCAAATACTGGAATTCAAAACATCTCTTCTAGACAACGGAGTGGAGCATAAAGTGAAATCTTTCCAACCAGATAATACATCTTTCAAAAAAAAAACATTTGTTACTTTGCCAATGATACGCTCCCAGTAGGTCGCTGATGAATATTCAAAGTTACATTTAGGAACAAACATATTAAAACGTTACGTGTCTTATCGCTACCCTTACGAAGCCGCCTGATCCATGTCATTTTCAGAACCTTCATAATTTTTTCAAACTGGATCATGCCAACACCCCCTTATCATAAGGAAGTGCCATTTGATTTCTATTAATCCTATCAACCCCACCCCCAAACAAAATGATGTAACTTGGTATTAATATCTTTAATTGTATTTTTGTGTGGGTTAGGGATTGACAGAATCAAATGATTAAACATTCACGATATTATCTAAATCAACACTTAACTCCAAGATAATCAAACGTTCCAAGACCGACCCAATTTATATTGTAATCTTTGCATAGTTCATCATGGCTACCTATTTTTGTACCAATCCAAATTGCTTTGGTTTTTTTTATATCAATCCTCAACCTGAGATTTCCGAAAATTTTTTAAGTAATCTGATAATCTCCAATAAGGATTTTTCTGTACCATCAAAAATGATTGTTGTATCATCAGCATTTTATATTCCATTCCTTGTAAAGTGATACCTTTAATTTCAACATTATTTTGACGGCAAGATTTAAAATTTGCGCACACAGAAGAAAAATGTACAGAGGAAGGTCATTGCCTTGCCGACAACCAACCTAAATGGGGAAGAAAGGGGTCATGTGACCATTAACTATGACTGATGACCGTGCATCCTTATAGAATAAGCTTATCCATATGTTAAAGTGATCACTAAAATTAAACAAAGTTAAGATATCTAAAATAAATTTTGAGAACCAGAATCAAAAGCCTTCTCAAAATCAATTAAGAGAGGACATCTGGGGATATCATTTAATTTTGTATAGCACATAATATCATAAACTTGTCAGATATTTTCCCCAATAAATCTACCAAACATGAAACCTAACTGGTCATTACTAATTAAACTAGGACAACACTTTTTTCAATCTTTCCGCAATACACGAATCATATATATATGCAACACTTAAAAGAGATATTGGCCGCCAGTTTTTAGGAACTGACGGGGTTTATGCTCTTTTGGGAGAAGTGTAATAATCCCCGTTTCTGTGTGGCCGATAAAGAACCCTTTATCATAAGCTTCATTGAGTGATCTAAGAAGAAACCAGAAAAAGCCCCGGACTTTTATTAGTACCCATATTTTTAAACCTCAAATAATTCACTATGCTGAATAGGACCCTCTAAACTTTGTCTTTGAATTTCATTTAGAACTGGAAAATCCCTTGAATTAACAACTTTAAAAAAAAAATACATCTTTTCGGGTATACAATTCTTTATCAAAATTATGACACTCATCCATAATATCTTGCTGGTTACACTTCTCATTACTATCATCACCCATTAAGCTGTTTATTTGTTTATTCCCTGAATTTCTCTTTGAAAACTAAGAAAATAAGCTAAAGGTTTTTCTCTCATTTCAACTCATTTGAACGTAGCATTGCCCCGTTCATCCTAATCTGCCGTAACCTCTCCAGTTCTTGTGTTTTCTTATTTATATATAGTATCAAGAGAATCCTGATCAAGTATATTATGACTACGCTCCAGAGCATCAATCTCGGAAAAAAAGCCCAAGTATTTTCATTCTGGAGATTATCTCTCTTTCTAAAAGATGAATAGGAGATTGTCTTGCCCGTGATCTCCAAAAACAAAGTTTCAAAAAATAATTGATCACTAATTTTAAAATTTTTATCAGCAGGGTGAATATTTTCCAAATTATAAACATTGTGTGGTGTAGCTACATATTGCAAAATAACATCCTTAATAGTTTGTTTCACCAAAACCACATATTGTTTTTCTTTTAACAAATGAATTATTTAGTTTCCAGTAACCTTTACCTCTTGTTATATTGTTATATTGTTACTAGAAAATTTCATAAGAATTAATGAATGATTCGTTCTATACCCAGGTAAAATGTCAGTGCTATCAACAATATTGAGGAATTCTTCCGAAATCAAAAAGAAATCTAATCTGCCTTGTTTAATTGGGTTTGTTTGCCTCCAAGTAAAACGCTAAGTATTATAATTATTTATTCTCCATGGGTCAACTAAATTTAAATCCTCCTTCATATCTAAGACCACCTCCCTAGCCGTTATTAATTTTGGATCTTGAACCATGTTCCAATCCCCACACAGAATATAATTTGTGTTATTTAAACTCAGGACAATCGTTATTTGGCCCGTACACCATGTACACTGTACATAAAGTGAACCTTTTTTCATTAAAACTCATATGACAAAATTCCCATTTTTATCACACTTCACTTCAAGAATATCATAGTCGAAATTCTCATTCAGTAAAACAACAACACCTCTCGACTGTGAATTTAAACAACTATAATAGCAATCCCCTTTCCAAACCATTTTCAAATCAGCACAATCTATAAGGGGTTCTTGTGACAATATAAGCAGTTTGTTTTCAAAAAAATTGCGAACATGATTGGATACTTTTCACTCGAAACCATGACATACAGCATAATATGGAAAAATAACAAATCCAAAGGTAACACAATTTTAAACATCAGAAATAAGTGTGGGGGGTGTTGTGGTTTTGGTTAGGAGCCGCTTAAAGACGTGGAGTGCCTCTCTAATATTAAAGGAAGCTAGTACACATCCGAGCACCAATTACGTAATAATCTTGTCACCAAATCTACGATTGGGCGGAGGGATAACAAGCCGTTACATTAGAAGACCGTAGCCTTCGTCTTGTACCAGGCGACTTACTATCCAAGAATTATACAAAGTTGACACCACTGCCCCCCCCCAGTAAAGTATGATGGAGCCTCTCCGTGAAGAAGAAACTATACACACAAAAAATTTTGTATTTGATACATTCCTTAAAAGGCAACCAGTGAAGAGTAATAAAACGTTGTGACTAACTTGGGGTCACAACACGATAAGGAACACCAACACGCGCGAAGCTTATTTTGTACACGCTGGAGCCTTGTGAGATATATTTCATGGGCACCATATAGTAAGAGTTGGCTAGTCAATTGCGGGAAAGACCAAAGATCGGAAGCATGGTTGCAACCAATCAAAAAAGTGATAAAACACGAATACGCAATAATTACGACTATGGTAATTTACACTCTTACAGATAGAGCTAGAATCTGATTGGGGAAACATTATCATGGTGGAATAAAAATAACCCCGATTAAAGCACCATTTCAACAAGTCCACTTCTAAGAAGTCGTAAAAAGCCCTTCTTTTAAATCAAATATTAATTTTTAAAATATTTCTATTGTATTTCATATCGTCATGTTTGATTCTGTTCATCTTTTAATAATTAATAATGTTGAATGGTTGTGTATTGTTTGTTTGAATTAGTTTTTAGAAAGGACCCTTGGAAAACAACTTCGGGATTAAATGTGTAATCATGTGTAATATCCAATTTTTATTCTGTATAGGCTTGGTTATTGGCATTATAAAATGGTATTGTATGTGGAGATACCGAATAAAATCAAATCAACTCAAAATTCTGTACACATAACAATGCGATGACCAGAGGGTCACCCAGACAAGACTGTCTTCTTGATCATTCAGCAGCATGTTATTTCACACTATGTTTATGGCAAGATCTACAGCTTAAAGTTGTTGAAGAGCAAGCTCACAATCACCTGGAATCTTAGGATTAAAACTCACAGAAAAGCTGAGTATCGTCAGTATACGAGTGAAAGTTAACTCCTGATCCTCATAATGTCACCAACTGGATGAGTATATATTATGAAATCTTGCGGGCCTACAATTGGGCCCTGAGGAACAAAGTACAATTGGCAAAAGTATCTCGGATGTTCCGCGATCGTATTGTACCAGTGTGCAAAAGATATTTGAGGTTTTCGAAAATATACATTTTATGGCCTAGGTCTTTCTCTTTCCATTTAACATCTACTGTCAAAAAGTATGCACAAATGACCGAGATAGAACATCTTAAAGATGTAAAACCCCAAAACCAAAAGTTGCAGTTTTTTGAAGTTTTCAATGGTCACTGGGTAGTACAAGCGCAACAATGAGTGTGTGTATGATTTTACACAAAGAGGTGTTCAGACTGAATGAGCGAGAAAGCCTACTTGCAATATTGCATTTAGTCAGTGTGTTCATGTCGCAGTACACTGCAATGCCCATTGGAAAATCAAAAACTGAAAACATTGGGTTTGGGTGTTTATGTCTTTCAGGTCCGTTCTATCTCAGCCTTTTGGCACGCCTTTTTACAAGCAAGATGTTAAGTGAAAGAGCACGACCTAGACAACAAAACGTTATCTCTTGAAAACTTCAAAACTGATGGACTTGCACAATACTGATCGAAAAACATGGAGATACTTGTTGTGCCAAGTTTGCCAACTGTGTTGAAAATAGGTGATTGGATCCATGGTTAACCTCCCGCGGTACTACGGTCAGGGAGATATGATCTAAACCAGGCAAAGAGATGCCAAACTGGTTTCAAGTCTTTTTATCAAAATATCACGGTCAATGAAGGCACGATCAAAGTCAAGCAATACAAGCACGACAGCCTTATTATGTGGTGCATTGAGAATAATCCAGGCCCAGAAAGACTACAGGAAACTGAAGCGGAAGGTAGAACCTCTCCAATGTAGTGTGCAAATGGACTAGGCAATAAAATTAATATGTTGGTAATGCATGATACTCCCTAGCACTCTCAATTATAATGGGGTTATGCTTTATTCCGGATAGGCTTGATTGATTTTTTCATCCAGGTCTTATACACCAAGGAGACTCAGGTGGCTCAATGATGATTAATGGTTGTGTTTGTCCACCCTAGGGCAATAGACCGTATCAATATGACGTCCGACAACAGACATGGTTGGTGGACAGATGCATACATTCCAGGACTACAACACATTACGCTGTCAATCGATCCGTGTTTAGCGAGTGCACCGGGATTTTGACAGGTGGATATATTGTAGTACGGGAATGCGTCTATCTTGGCCACCAACATGGCTGGCTAATGAATACGGCATATTGCAAAAAAACTGGGGGAGCTGGAATACTTAGCGAAAATTGAACCTCCACATCACCTTCTACATGTAGTACTACAACAAATGATCTCTCCTAAATTCTTCAAATAATAAATAGGACCGACAAACAGTACCTTATCTGCCATGTGGTACTCGGAATCACCTTAGAAACTGGGTCCAACCACCGCGGTCGAAGACCTCGTAAGAAAATGAGTGGGTCAAAACCTGGATGTGAAATCGACCCTCTGAATCAAGTCTCAAAATTCATTCCTTTTCTCAAGAACGTAACTGCTTCAGCACCCCCGGTCTAGACTGATATTAATAGTGACAACACCAGTGATGCTTCTGTACAAAATCATAATGGCACAAGTTTAATTTTTGTTGCCTTAAAGCCACTATCAGCGATTTCTAATTCAAAAGTACACAAATCTTGCCCCCTATTTTTCATCAACTCCATTTGTTGCACTGTTGTCTGGGAAATGGTTGTAGTAAATACCCGGGTGTAAGTGGATAAGCTTAACACGCCGATTTGTCAAGAAAGATGATTTTTATGCTGTTTACTAATAAAAGTCGGGATCCGACTTTTATTAAGTACAAAAAAAGTCATAAATGACATCTTGAAGACCGCTGTTAAAATCCTTGTGTCTGTTTTTCCCCGCCAGAAGAGTATATAAGGTGTTGATAGGACCTAGCACTAAAGAAAACAATTAAACACAAAATGGAAATTTTGAGTTTTGAAAACAAAAATGACTGATAGGGGCTCATCCAAAGACAGCCGTAGGAAACCAAATGTGAGGAATCAATGATTAGTCCTGCAACAAGATCTCATTCGTTGCTATTTCTGAAACTTGGTTAACGCCAGGACGATGATCTATCATTCCGTGAATGCCCTACCCCTGGGTACACTTATCGTATTTCGTAGGCAGAATAAGTCTGGGAGTGGGTAGCTCTTTCTCTCAAGTCAAGTCTATCAGTTAACATCAAAGATAATCAAAGATACCAAACATTTGATCTTTCCAGCGGAAAATCATATGTACTCAAAATCCATTCGAATTGTAATTGACTTGAAGAGACCTGCCTGGACGTGTGTTAATTTTCTTGTTTTCCTAAAAAATTTGAAATCCTTGTATCTGACTACCTGTCCACCCATCTGAAATATTATTAACTGGTGATTTTAAATTCACTTTGACACATCTGAGAGCTATTCCACAAGGTTTAAGGAGCTTATCATCTTATGGGCTCATCAAACATGTAACAGAGCCCACACAACGTTCTTGCCATTGCATTGAGTTTTGTCAGTACTCGGGAATTTACCCGTTCATTGGTTAAACATCATTGTGAATCATGGTTTCCGACCATTTTTCTATTCTGCCAATGTGCCTAAAAACAAAAATCACAAATCGTCGTCTGATCAATCAATCACTTCAACTACTGGATATCCCATCTCTCCATTCAGGTGCACCGATGTAAAAGGCGTTTTTAACAGACATGATATAGTAACACAAAGTTCCAATTTCATTCGGGTAACGCCACAAAGTAAATCAAGCTATTATAAAGTAGTGTTAGTGAGCCACACACATATGCACCAACACACAGCAAAAGACGTATAACTGTTTTTAAAAGATACGCAGAAAGTTACCAAACAACGACGCAAGCGTTGATGGTGAAAGATACAGGTGAGTCAAAAAGGTACAACCAAATTGAGCGATTTTTAATGGAAACCACTCTGTGCTATTCATATTTTTCTTTCTGTTAGTACTTTCCTGGTTTGTTAGCTCTTATATAAAAAATATGGCATTAAATTGATAAACGCGTTCAAAAGGTACAGTTGCGGAAGTGAAAGTACCAAATGTGAAAGACCGAACAAAGCTACACGCTAGAGTAACCCAAAGGAGTATTATTGGTTTGACATTCAGTTTGGGATTTGCATATATCCCTCCATAATACACATTGGAATAAATGTCAGGGAAAACCAGTGACGTAACCAGTCTGTGGGTGAGGGTTGGGAGGGAGGGAGGAGGGTAAGGCGGGATCCCCACTCAGATCTTTCCCCTCCGGCCCTAATAGAGATAAGGAAACGGAATAATGATAGTATGAAATTAGCGGTACCGAGTTCACCTTTGCAAAATAGTGATGCCTCCCACCGCTGGTCCTCTTCCCCAAATCAAATGAAAAGTCTGGTTCATCATGGGTATTAAGACTTAAATGAAACCAGATTATCAAAATAATATGTAATTAAAAATCATTGTTGGATGAAGCAATGATTTGCAGCATTCTTTACAAACCTGCTTGATTTTCGTAGTAAACTTCAAAATACATGTATGGGGACGCTAACAGATAAAACATTAAAATGTTCCATTTTAAATAATCCGGTTAATATCATAAATTTCTAAACTCTACATTATCATTCAACACATGTCAGGCGGAGCATTTGAATACAGCGCCAAAGAATTCAAAATGAAATCCAGGATTGAGGGCCCTCAACGCTGCGTAGATGTAGTGAGTCTCATGTGTACAGGTCAGCGTGCAATTGTTCGGGGCAGAAAATGGATTCCTTCACAAAAATAACTGTAGCCTTGAAATGGCCTGATACGATGTTAAAATTTTAAAATATTTGGAAAGCGATTAAACAGGCTATTGAACACGCACAAATTAATTTGGTAAATTTCGTTAAGGCTTTATTCATAAAAAGCACTCCTTTTGGTTGGACTTTTTTCTGACTCACCGTTGCATTTGAAGCGAGATGGAATGCCGATGGCAAAGAGCAGTACGTGAAAGGTAATCCCAAACAAATGGGAAATGGTCAAAAATCATGGTATCACCAAAATGTGCATGAGTTACTTAATAATATTACAAAAGCAACAACACAGAAAAAAAGCAAAACTATAATATAAAAATATATACTGACATGGAGACTCTTGTTAAAACTGATGGACCCGAGGTGACATCAATAGTGCGAGTTGCAGAGGGGCGCAAAAATGCTCTGTTCAGATGCAGTCAGCACTAATTGGCCCATAAAATTCACGATTGCTATGTTGTTCAAATTGGCGGTGGTACACTATTCGTGTGCATTTATCACAGGATGAAGTACAATATAAAGCACAAAATTATTGACCTGGTTGTCACTAGAAAGGATATGATAACACTGCATTGTTCACTTGGCAGCTCTACATAAGGAAGATAGTTGCATCGCAATTAACATTACATCGGTAAAGTGTCAGTTATAATGTATAAGCAAGCACAAATGTAAGTGCCAATCATACATGTATGTAGCTCAATACTGGTGTGACACATAAGTCATAAATACAAGAAGAAGGAAACAATGACCCGTCATTTAGTAGGAACACCATAGTTTGGCCATCAACCACATTTCTTAATCAAAAACTTCTCTTTTGATTTATGCATAACACACCAGCCTTTAGTAATTGCTTCATTTCATACACTATCTCGGTAGTTAGATTCATGAAAATTTTTGAAACATCTGGAGGTGAACATTCCATATAAGTTGAAGCATAAGGTTTTGGTCCTCCAGGATTTGGCTACCTTTTTTTTCCATCTGTAACAAAGGATTCATTTAGTTCCTAGCATAATATCTCGTTGGTGTTTTTAAGGCTACACAAAGCGTAGAAGGAATGAACTTAGTTTCAGTCTCCAGGTTACAATCAGCATGTATCCTTGACTTCCCCCTTGTTAAATTTTGAGCGGTTGCTCTGTAAGACGTAATACCATAGAGGATTCTAGCTTGATCAGTCCTTTTCACATTTCTCTGGATTGGTTGGACGAGAATACACACATTGATGAGGCACAACCAATTTTTAAAATTACAGATGTTGAGTCTTTAGTAGATTTTGTTTTAGCTTCACTAACAAAGTCCTTCTTCCAGTCGCACAGATTTGCATTACTTACCGTATTCTTCCACTCCAACTTGGAAGGTGATTTTTGATACATAGATGGATGGGAGATGATCTGTCCTAAAATTTCTCTCACTTTCATAAACCATGAGTTGCTTTTCATAGTTTTAACTGCAAGCTGTCTTATTGCAATCTTTCTTTTTCAGCACTTTCATTTCATCGTCTCTTGTTATGCTACCACACTGTCAAGATTGCAGAAGTCACCAGTTGCTTCACATGCTTCGTCCCATGAGCCATAGACCGCAAGCATTGCCGGCGCATGCGAAGTTGGCAGAAATTGGAGTGTCTGAGAAATCTTTCTTTGAACTTCGCCATTTTTGCTGATGTCACCTTGACTAAAAGAAGCAGCTTCAATACCATATAGCATCCTTGGTAGCACATAGATGATCCAAATATGGTCGGCTATCTGTGGGGGAAGACCATTTCTTCCGTGTAAGCCTGCCCCCATTAGAGCATAAGCTGTTCTCCTGGCACGCTGGATTCGTTCCTCAACATCGAGAGCATTGGTGGTCTTTCTAGAAATCCCAAGATGTACGGCTTCATCACAATATGGCATTAAATCATCACCAATATAAAGTCGAGTTTGGATAGAAGATTGGTATGGAATAATTGCACTTTTAGATGCGTTAATCTTGTACTTATGGCTATTTGAATAATTCTCAACTATGTTGAGTGCCGACTGAATTTCTGCTTGTGAATTTGATAGAATTGCCATATCATCGGCACATGTTGGAGCAGGGACCTTAGTAGTACCGATTCGATGAGTATAGTATGATAATCATTGAGTTGATCTTGAGTTGATCTGAATGTATTGATAATGAAACATTCTGTACTGACATTATGCCATGAACTCGGTGTCTCTCAATCGCGCTTGCCAATCAGTTCGCACAAAACAATTACCGAATTAGTTTTTAATCCGATCCGTTATTATCGCATTACCCATAAATCTTACTTACTATGAATGGGCGGACATGTACTTATAATCTGATTTTTCTTTTGTGTCACTTTATGCATCGGACTCGATGTGTTGATACCGATTTAAAAAAAGATGCATGTAGTGGAGTATATAGATACATTATTATGCTATTTCAGATACACGCTTGAGTCAAAATTTGGTATAATTCATTTAAATTTAAACATTTATATGATCCGCCATTGAGTTAATTAAGTAAATATAATGTTTGATCATAAGGCCCCTTCAAATTAATTTTAAGTTTCGCGTACGCGTAGCAGTGGCCTCTGAAAAGTGTCATTTATTTACTAAATGACGCTAAAATATGGCTGTTTTCACCGAAAATTAATATTACCACCGATTTCAGCCGCATCAGAAAAATGGTGTGGCCTTTTTATTTTAATTTTACAAGGAATATACCCCCTAGAGGTCTTTAAAATCACATGAAAGTGACTGTGGTTGATTAATTACACAAATAGGCTTATCATCCATCAAAATTTCAGGATTGAAAACATATCAATTTAAGAAAATTATCTTAAAAGTGAGGAGGGAGGGCTACGAGAATCTGATATTTTTATGCGGTCTAATGATTGTCCTGGTTTAGTGCAGAAAGTACTCTATTTGTTAGATGAAGTGGACTTGTCTCTTTGTTCGTATACATATTTTGGCTTTTGTCACTATTCGTAGTTCATCGTAAAAACCGACATCAACCACCACCACCACCCCCCCCCTGGTAACCGTGTTACAAAAAAGGCTTGGTAAGACTAGGGTTAGTACTCAAGATTTTCACATTAACGCCACACTATGATTATGTTTCTTCGAAACAATGTTCAAGTTCTATTTGCCCCTTCACTCTGGCAGCTGTAAGAAACCCCGGGGCTTGGTCTCAAAAGAGAACTCTCAAAGCGCCTCTATTTCACGAAGAGAAAAAATTAAACTATACATAAACGAATTAAATATACCGCTGTAAGTGGGGTTAGGTTCCGACACCCGAAAAAATCTTTAAAAGGACACATATTGACGAGTTATGGCCGATTGAATTTGTACCACTTTTAACATTTATCCCACGGTGTGTTACGTTTAGTGGTCGTTAGACAAGTCACATCTCAGCTCCAAACTCAGTTCTTTTTTTTGTTTTTGTTCATTCAGATTTTGTTGCGGCAAAGGTAGAGTCTGTAAAGGTTACTTCGACAAAAGGTAGTTTCAAATTCAAGATTTTACCCAACCTCATTTTTCCTTTTACTGCTCTGCTCTGCTGCCCTCCACTTGACTGTCTCTAAGTATAGCGGCTAATTCAGGCTTGCTTTTCTCTCTCTGTTCCATTTCAATAATCGACTTGCGAACCATTCTTGTCCGTCGTGTGCTTGAACATGCAGTGATTATCCTGTTAAGTGAATATCCGCTTAAAAACCCGGAAGTGATGGGTGGTGTGGTGGTGGTGGTGGGGGTGGGGGGGGGGGGAAGTTTAGAGAAGGTCGAATTTTTCAACTATGTATGTGGGGTTTAGCGGGTGGCACCATTAAAGAGAGTTTAACAATCACAACCACAAAGTCGTTTTTAGGAGAAGATTAGGCCAAAAAAGTATGAAAAGAGAGCAGATTGTTCAAGTATATCTTCTGGGATTAAAGAAATCGTAGGATACCAATCAACTGGGGAAATCGTAAGGGAGTCAAACAATGTAATGAGACTATCGGGTCAATGTAACCTATGTTTGGATGAGAAACTAGAAAACTGAAGCTCAAGACGCTATTAACAAAAGGTCTGAATTGATAAGCAAATGTAACATGGTCCAAAACCATCCAACCGTGTCAAAAAGAAATAAACTTTTTTGTGTCCACCCAAACTCGGCTCAGTTGCCTGAGATCGCCAAAAGGCGTGAAACAACAACACCGTGTAGCAGCAAATGACTAGTGTATAGCAAGCAAATTGAATATATATATGTATATATATAGATAAATATATTCAAAGTATAGACCTTCCAGGAATGGAAGTTCTTGCTCTGATTTTCAATGCCAGAAGGCAATGGTCATACGACTGGATGGTGGTCGGTTTGGTTTCGATACAGACCTCCATGTATTGCATAGGAATTACCTTCCATGGGTCGTCATAAGAAGCCCAAATCTATGCTAGGAATTGGTCTATTACTACCTCACTCAGAAACTAGTCAAAGAGTGCTCAAAAAAACCGAAAACGGGAGCGTGATCACAATAATTCATATTAGGAACTATCTTTTGAAGAAGAGAGTGCCTCAATGTCCCCCCCCCCCCCCCCATATGACAGAGCTTATAAAAATATTCAAAGTATAGACCTTCCAGGAATAGAAGTCGACTTCTATATACCGTATATTTAAGATGCGGGACGTAGCTAATGTAGTAAAATTTATTATCCAGCTTTCGAGATTACTCTCTTCTTCAAGATCTAACAGAAATAAAATAAACTAGTAAAAACAAAACTATGGACTATATAGATCAATTAATATTTGCTCCATTTTGGAAAATCACTTCGGGAAAGTGGTTTTTCATTTTAACAATAATAAAATCATAAAAATCGGTTTTTGGTCGGCCATTTTGAATCTGTATAACCGATGTTTTTTTTGTTTTCTGTATGTGGTCGTGTTCATGTACTTAATCAATGTCCATAGTCTGGGGTAAAACAAATCCAATGGCAATGTTATTTTCAGGGGATACATTTGCGGTGTGTCATTATTCCGATATACCTTCATGGATCACCATCAATCTACAATTGTGCACTTTAAGTGATGATCATGGTAATAATAATTTCATGCTTGTAATATTTCTTGGCGTACTACTGCTACAGAAATCTAAAGGTCATGGCAGTATCGCATGATCAGATTTCCCACTTACTCTCGAACCCGTCACTTGTTTTATTCAAAATGGCATTAACAAATTAACCTTTAACAGTAATATTTCGTGATCGCTAACCTCAACCCTTCACTTACCTTCAAACATCAACAAAATTCAGATATTTGCCATGAGTGTTATGTGTTTCCTAATCTTACATTTTGAATAGTCTCTGCAAGTATCATGAATTTTGTTATTCCCGACCGTCCGTAAATGGTAGCAAGACTACAGTACCTTAACATCTGGGACACTATTATAGTATCCTGATTTTGAGGTTAAAATATTATTTTATTTCTGCATTTAACTCTTGCAGAGATTCCTAACAGGGATGTACCTTTTATATTATAAAGGTGGGTGACCCGATCGACCATCTCGTCCCCTCACTTTACCCTATCAAAAGTGAGATATTGGTATCAGGAGAAAATTTATATTTTACTCCTTGTTTTATATTTTGGAATTAAAACCGGTTCCCATTTTGTACTCTTAAAAGTGGAAATTTGGGACAGACTAATTTGCGTGGAGATTTTTTTTTTGTCGTCAAGGGGCCTATTGTCGTCTTGGGCCGCTGGACAACGTTTCAGTAATACTCCGAAGAAGGCTCTTACTGAAGAAGATTCCCACGGACTTGTGAAATTTTAAAGGTATAAGCTGTCAATTTGAACTACCATTTTGAAATTTTCGTGGGGAAGAGTTATATCATTGTTGAACTGCAACGTTTTAAATTCTGGACACTATAAGTCACTTCAACAAAGGGGACACTTCTAGATTAAGTGAGATCTGTATTTTTAAGAAAATTCCTGTTTGCATGTGTTGATTGCTATCGACTTCATAATTGTTTGAACATTTCAAATTATTGAAGCAATGAATTAGATAAAAAATTAAAAAAACTGCTATAATATTCAGTTCATTTGTGCACTCGGCTCATTTGTTTGTGTTTTATAAGTCTGTTTAAGACTTTAAAGGCTGGTTCAGAGATTTAAAACTATATTTTTGTGTGTGCATTAATTAAAAATAGTCACTTAGAAATAAAGATAGTCACCTAAAATGCTTAATTCCAAAGTGAGAGATGAATGAGATGTTTTGTTTTAATGCAATAAACATTTATGCATGGTATTAACAGTTGTATAGGATAATGTGTCTAAATAAAAAATTCCGGATCCTGAATTATATAACAAGTTGTGATTTTCTATATGAAGGACTTCGATTTGAGCTTAGCTATTTCACACAGTGATTACTATATGGACAAGCATACACTGTAAAGAAAATTTCTCAATGCTGAGTAAAAAAGGACACAACTCTTACTGTTGAGTAAAATCTTTGTCAAGATGAGTAAATCTTAGCCATTGTTGGGTAAAATATACTCAGCTTTGTGTAAAGTTGACTCAATTTTGACTAAAGGTTTTGGCAGAGGATATTGACCCGATGATCGGGTCAATAGCCATTTCGGGCGAGGATATTGACCCGATAATCGGGTCAATAGCCTTTTCGCATTGTTCGCCCGATGATCGGTTGGATATGGTTTTTTCACATTTTTTGGAGATATTTTTTTTATTTTGGCACTTTATTAACACGATAGCCATCGTGTAAATAGGCATTTTGTACATCTTAGGCCAAATATAAAGTTTTTAAAAATCTCTCGCACTTGTTTTAAATTGGCCTTTTAAGCGCATATATTAGCGCGCATTTTCTCACTTCTTAACCTGAAGATTTTCAGAAAAGAAGGAAGATATGGGCCAAAAATGAAATGAAATAAAAAAAAGAAGAAAACCCGCATTTCGCATTACCATTTTTCCAAACTAAACAAAAAAAAAAAAAAAAAACATTTCGCATTAGCTGTTTTCACATTTCTTCTGAGATATTTTTTTTTATTTGGCCTTATTAACTCGATAGCCATTGTGTAAATAGTAATTTTGTACATCCTATTCACCCGATTGCCGTCGCGCAAATAGTCATTTTGTACATCTTATTAAGCCGATTTACCCTGTGAAATCTTAGAGCCAAAGGATGTTTGGTTTGGAAGTTATGAGCGAAAATGTGCCCCATTTTGGTCGACCAATATTAATTTTACACAGTACTCTCTGGGCTTACAAAATCACGTTTTTAGCTCTCGCATCAAAACGGATTGAAATATTGGCGCGAAACTTTACAGATGCGGTTTTTGGAGTGAATGCCAATCTATCAAGATGAAAACTTCATATCCTTAAATCGGGCCATCCCCCTTTAATCTCACACACGGCTGACTTCAATCGCTTTCTCTTCTCTTCAGTTGTTGGAGTTCCCCATATGATAGCGATGAATCAATGGGATTGGTAAACAAAATAGGCTTTCAATATGAAACTGTAAATTATAAGCAAGGTTTTCACCTGTAGATAACAAGTGCTGGCTTTGTTACGATACAGTTAATCAAGCACTACGTTTGGCACTGGGACGATACAATAAATCAAGCACTACATTTGCCACTAGGTTGTGACAGACCTAATACATTATACGTTAATTAATTACTTTCACTTTTTAGCCTAGACAGGGTTACAAATCCGGATTTGAATTTCAAACTGGTGCATGTTAATTTCTGTGAAACAGTTATAATTACATTGTTATCAAATTGCCAGTGACGCATGAACACGGTTTTATTACACCTCTCTTTGGATCTGACTCATATAGTCTATCACACTCTTTTGATGTGGTATTAGATGTTCATCCTCTCCTCCGAATCACGAGTAGTAGAATAATATTAGGCCTACAAGCTTAATATCAAAACCTGATTTTGAACTACTGTATTACCAGAAATTCAGAAGCGGTTGCAGAAGTGTCATTGGTCAGATTTCACGCATGAGTGATATTCGACATTGGTCGCTGATCTTCCTGTCTTATGGGAAATAAGGCACATGCAATATTCCAGAGGTGAGTACAAATTCTTAATTATGTGTTAAAGAGAATTGTTTCTCAATGAACAGCATTCAAACAAAGTAAAAAAAATTATACTTTTTTTGTTTTTTTGTAAAAAAAAGTGGGGTTCATCATAGTAGCGGATCATGTTCTAACACACAATATGGTCATGGCAGTGATGTTACCACCCTGCCAAAATCTGAAAAAAAAAAACCGCGTTAAGTTGGGTAAAAACTCAAACCTGGCGAAAATAATAAAAACGTGACTTCGGCAAATTTGGGAGTAAAATAATCTGAATTCAGATAAAAATCTGAAATCTGGCAGCTCATACTTTTGTTATTTTCGTTTCCTTTCGCATAAATGATTGAAATATAAGGTCACATTATGGTTTCAGCAAATCTGTCACCTCTTGCATATCGGTAGACTTGTTGAAGACGCCTCCTCTTACGCTCGGGTAGTCAAGGGTTTGAGGTGCGAAAACACCAAGGGAGAGCATGCGGGGTAAAATGGTCCTAGTCGAAGCAGCCCAATGTCGCTCACACTAGAGAACACTAAGATATAATACAATTAATATATAATTAATACTTTGAATAACTTTTAACGCGCGAATATCCACGTAAACGTTATCAAGGCGCTGTGCGGCGGCAATGAAAGGCGCTCAGCACATCAATAGACCTACATGTACCAGAACAGATTTATGCCCAGAAGCAGAGGAAACCGGATACCCGAGGAAACCTGCGGGAACGAGGATGGATCGAGAAACCCAATTCCAGAAGCCGCCCGAGAACGAACCCATGCCGGGGATCGAACCCGAGACCTCATTGGTGAAAGGCAGGGATATAGCGCGCCACCCGTTCCTCCCCCACCGTGTACACTTTCTGTTCGACGATAACATTATAAGACAATTGCCGTAACATTTCGATTTCTACAAGAGCACCAGGGCTAAGCCTATATGGATGCCTATTTTTTACACAGGCCGCACATACGAATCGTTCAGCAGCGAGCGGAGCCTAGTCGCCCGAGGTAAACCGCAGAAAACGTTGCTGGGACCCGGATCACTAAAAATAGCTACTAGATCAAGTTAAGTATGGCACTCCGTGTGGTCCAAATTACTGTTGCTATATAGTTAAACGTTCGCTGGCGAAAGAATGCAGATTCACAGCCTTGAAACAAGGCTAGCATATTGGCGGAGTTTGCAAGGTTAACTTCATGGGAAGTGACGTGGCTGTAAATGGCTATTTACCATGTTGATACCGTTAATCGTATATTGCGCGAAGTAACCGATGATCAATACATCTTTCTGAAGAGAGAGGCTTATAAGGATTCTCAGAATTGTTTTCACTTTAACCGGTGAGTATTAAAGCCAACATATTATATTATGCATTTATTTATAAAAGAAGCACTAAGGTTTATGGTTAGTTCCCTTCGCTCTGTGGTCATAGGTTTAATATCATCAAATGTATTCATGATTCAGACCACGGCACAGATTCATCAGACTCCTGATGTCGAAAACATTAAAGGTGCTTGTTTCGATTTTGTCTATCTGTTTCTCTACTTGATATGAGAGCCTGACACTTATACACACCAACCTCAAGTAACCGATGGGAGACAACGTTGCGTTTTGATGCTAGAACGCGATAATGCATGTGCAACCAACGGCGGTTTTTTTTATCTGTATCTTGAGAAGAAACGGATTTCGAACTGAATTTCAGGATGATAATGAGCAAATCCGAGCCTTTCATCTGATATCAAAATTGATCCTCCTTGTCCGGGTAAATCAGGCAACAAGCCCTTTAAGTATTTGTATTAAGTAAAATTGATAAAAGCGTATATCATAGGCCTATTTTTAAGTGGGGCGTGTAACCATGTAGCCTTGTCAAGCGGTGTGATTCTGATTTATTCGCCAGCGAACAGTAACTATTTGAGTATCCGGGTCCCAGCACACGGCTGTCTGCGGGCCTCGCCTCGCTGTTGACGATTCTTTCAGTTTCATGTGCGAACTGAGTAAAAAAAAATAGGCTTTTCCATTTGCCTGAAACATCATAGCCCTAGCCCTGGTGCTCTTGTAGAAACAGATATTGTGTCATAGTGTTATCATCTACAGACTTGTATACGGCAATTGTAGCACTTTATAGTGTTATCTAGTCTGGCATGTCTAAGCGACATCCGTCTAGCTTCGACTGGGACCATAGTTTACCCCCGCATGGCTCTGGTTGTTCGCCCTCGACACCATTGACTCCCTATACCCGGTGACCGTGCACTTTGGAGTTTAAACAAAATGTTCAAATTTCAGTGTATAAAGGAAAAAAGAGTCGTCTTGATCAAGACCAGTAACCATGCTACTTTCATGGGTGTAATGCACTGTTTTTCCCTTTCTAGTCAGTTCACGATTCGAAGTTATATTGATTTATTCGGAAAACAGTTTGCTTCCGCCCGAAGTGTGGACAGGCACAAAACAAGTAATGAGTTGCTAAAACCCACTTGATTAACCCACAGCAGGAGGGTTTTGGAGGTTGCGTGTGTGTGTGTGGAAACCAATCAGCGGGTGTATTCACACACCTCGTTGTAACATATTCCAAGCTCGGGATACGGTTTTATGGTGACCGAGGACAAATATTTTGTGCTTTGGACATTCCAATATTGCGGCGGTGGAAACCAAGGAAATATTTTCAAACCGTTCAATAACAGAGTTTGCGCTCGGTAGAGGACTCTGAAGTGCTTTGCCTCTGTATAGCGGGCGAATCTACTGTATATCAATCGCATCATTATTTGCTGAGTTAATGTAGATGATTACCATCTATAGGTCACTGATATTCAGGAAAGAATATTTTGCCTGATAATGAGAAGACATTTTATTCATTTAAAACATTGGCACTGTTAACGATTGACATTGCCTTAAAGGTGATAAGCAGCCTAGTTGCTAATCATTGAAAAAAAATCATTAAAAATCATGTGTTGGTATTTTGTACGGAAAGAGTGGGATGTGGGAGGAACGTAAACCTGAAATGGTGGCTTAAAAATCCGTTGTGTTAAAGAAAACCAGTACATTTTATTCTATTTCTGGAATTTTTATGGTTTTGCTGAATGATGAAAACCACCGGAGTGGTTTTATTACAAATCATTTAATTTGCTCCTAAAGGTTGTTTGATGTGGACCTTAATCATTTCAGGGTGAGCGTTTTTACACATGTAGAGGTATTGCAACCATGCAAAAAGGTTAGGGGTTTGAAAAATTCTGAGGAGGAAGCAGTAGTCTTAAAATGGTGTGAGAGCAAAGAAACTCGATTAGAACAAACAAAAAAAAAAAACGAAAACAAAAAAAGTTTACAATGAATTTGAGTGCGATGTTGGTGGGAAGAAGGAAGAGGAGGAGATTAGTAAATATGCATGGAGAAGAGAGCAGAGAGAGAATTAACATCTTCCTTTGTCATCCAATCGTCCCATTACTCCCGCAGCCTCCCCTAATATCTGATTTTTACGCATCTCCCCCCCTCACCTTTTGTCCTTATCCCTCTCGCTCAATCTCAAGGGTACGAACGCTCATGGTCCTGCGATATATTGCAGCCAAAAATGCCATTCAGCAAGGGAAGTTAATCCACCACATATTAGAAAGATGGTGCATTAAATGCCTTTTCTCTGCATCGCGTCCGTAAAACACGGACTATTACGTTTATATTTTAT
The DNA here is from genome assembly GCA_023653785.1 of Ophioderma brevispina. Classification (NCBI taxonomy): domain Eukaryota; kingdom Metazoa; phylum Echinodermata; class Ophiuroidea; order Amphilepidida; family Ophiodermatidae; genus Ophioderma; species Ophioderma brevispina. The sequence continues at coordinate 37,958 of JAMKCH010044407.1, forward strand.
TTTTGTGTATATGCGATAGAAAAAAAAACAACCGCTTACATGTTCATGGAATCAAGCTGGATGGAACAAAACTATTTTACCCCACAAGACCTGTCATGGTCTAAGAACAAAACATCCTGACTTCAGCACAAAAGAAACAAGGTATAGTTCTGCCCGGTTCTGACCTTTAGTCACAAGAAGATATACCTATCACGGTTTTAAAGGGAGGGTTGTGGAGGTTTTTATAAAAAATTGTAGCTTTTCGAATCGATAAATTGACCGCACGAGCCGGGTTTTGTGCCAGGAGATATAGTCATCGGGCTCACAGTCCGGGCACAGGGTGAACAATAGATCAATCGATTCAGGTGACTCTTCACGCCACATTAGTTTCACGCTTTATTCTGTTTTCGTCTATGGAGCCCGGACTATGATACTGCGGGGACTATGATTACTTTAACACGGCATCCAAATGTTGCGAACGTGTCAAGAAGCCAGCGGCAACAGTCAAAAAACTTTCGACTATCAAAAATCCCCGTGTGAATGCAAAAATCCGTGCGCGGGCGTCAATTCTGCGACCGTATTAAGCGAGCGCAGGTCAAAACCTGGGGAATTCAAAAATCTCCACCAGCGAGTACGTTGACTAAATTCAGTCCTTAGACCAAGGTGAGGCCGATCGCTGCGCTGATTGCTGTGGTGAAGACTGAAAAAACAGTAAACGTTTCATATTAGAAGGTCCAAGTATGCAAATGAGGGATTACAATTTGTTAAGGTTTCAGGGCAGATGCAGTTCCAAATAATATATAAAAGGTTTGCTTATCAAGTGATCTCTTTGGGCTTTACAGCTCAGCTAACTCCTATGAGAAAAAAAAAAGATTTATGAAATGAGATCAGGTATATTTTACAGCGGGATAAATAAAGTTCAAGTTAATGTTTGGACAGTTGAGTGGTTTACAGTTTTTGTGTCGCTGTCTTAAAGACAGGGGGATCACTTTGTCCACTGTATAGTTGTTGTTGATTGTCTGTGTGTTATTGTTGATGTCTTGTTGGTGTTGTTGATGTCTTTAGTTGTTGTGATGTCAAAAAGGGTGACATTTGCTTGTAATATCTGCTACTTTGAGATTAAACCAAACCCGAGTCATAGATGACAAACATGGGATTCCTTATTTGTTGTTGAGTAAAATGTCACATACCAAAGGTCAAAGGTCATGTTAGGTTCACGTTGTGTAAGATAGGCTAAAATGTAAAATTGACTCGAATGGAAAAGTTGAAGTCAATTGGAACCAAACTAGGGTTTATAGTTTGAACATTGGATCCCTCATTTGTTGATGAGGTCAAAGGTCACATGCAAGGTAAAGGTCGTGTGAGGTCAAGGGGGAGATAGCTAAAAATGTAAATTGATCTCAAATGAAAAGTTGAAAGTTCAATTGGAAACCACAATTGATTTTAGATGCAAGATGGGTTTTTCTTGGATTTGTTGATGAGGTTCAAAGGACAATTGTCAAGGTTCAAAGGAATGTGATGGTCAAGTTGTGAGATAAGGGCTAAAAATTGTAAAAATTGACCCCACTCAAATGAAAAGTTGAAGTTCAATTGAACCAAAAACTATTGAGCCATACGGTTGCAACCAGTGCATCCCTCATTTGTTTGATGAGGTAAAAGTCATATGAGGCCATATCATATCAAACCGCGACGGCAGGCGGCACGTGCGGTCCGAGGACCGATTGTATTTTTGTTTCAACAGTTGGTAGGGATTTCTGAGGTTGTTGGTAGCTGTTTAATCCAATTCTCGTTAAGATAGCAATGCAAACGTTGCAATTTTTTTTGAAGCGGAATTTAAAACAACAGTTTTATCATATCACTTTATTGATTTTGGTGAAAGAGGCGTACATCTAATCTTTTAAAGATTCCAGTTTTGAGATGATCAGTCCCTGTATAGTCGAGGAAAAAGGATTGTCACGAGAGGCAATTTTTACACATTAAGTCAATGGAAAGCTTTTTTTGGAAATGGTAAATCTTTTTAACCTTACAAACCAAACATTTATTATTTAGAAGACTCTTACATGGGTTTGTAAAGGTGAGTCCAAAAAACGTGATCCTGATTATACATCAAACATTGTGTGAAAGTTGAAGGAATATAGATTATAACATATCTGGGGGATCAACCTAGTTCATTAGTCTTTTTAATATACTGCAAAGATTCTTCACATTAGGTATAGACCGAGCGACAGTCGTTTGAATTCAAGTAGTCGGTTTTGCGCCTCTGTCCACGATTCACATTATAAATGAACGGCGTTCAGGGATGCAAATCAGTGTCCAGAAGGAAAACGGGGGCTATTTATTAACTGCAGATAAAACGTTTGACGCTATGTCACCCAAAAAATTAACTCACTATGTACATCGATTGCCTCTCTTAAATATTTAAGTCCTAATCATCAGAAAACAATATTTGAAAAATAAATGAACTTGGATATACTTAATACATCAGGTTCTGAAATGAATCACACCCATATGAAGAAAACAGACATCCGGGACAAATTTTGAGGTTTAAAGTTTGCTATTTTGCGAGACCCAAAAAATGCCACAGCTGGAAGATAAAGTTTTCAAATAAAAGTATTATATCACTGGCTTTTACCACCTTTAAGATATCACTTGATTTGACAGAAACATAGACATACCCTTGTCGTCATTTGTTAAGTGCTGCCGTGCATTAAAAATGAGAATCTGTGGATGGGGGGGGGGCGGGGGGGGGGGATTATGATAACATCGGTTTGAAAGGGCTTGCTCGAAACATTACTTAACAAATGAAATTATATTTGCAGCAAATTAAAAGATAATGAATTAGGTTTTCTATGATACCATATAAACGTTCAAATAAATAAGGCCACCCATGACCCCACCCCTAACCCTATCCCCCCCCCGCAATCAAGGAACTTCCTCCCTCCACTTTCCTCCACCCCCTCTCGCATCAACCCTTCTTCGTCCCCACTCGCTCATCTTTCTTCTCTGTCCCCCTTCCTCTTTTCAAGCACTCTCTTCTATTCCTCACTCCTCAGGCACAGCCCCCCTCCCTTAGTCTATTCCATCCTTTCTCCTCTTTCCTCCTCTTCCCATCGCTTCTCTTCCATCCTATCCCCCCTCCATTCTTCTCATACACATCTCTCCTGTCCTAGTGTCAATCCACCTCTTTGACCTCACCGTCTATCACCCATGCCCTATGTCCGCCCCCATACCGACAAAGGTACATTTTTGGAAAGTTAGGCTCCTTAATAGGTGCGGGTCATTTGGAGCAATCCCGTGCGACGAGGGAGAGCAGAGCATCATCTTCTCAGTGGATTAGTCTTTCTATGAAGGTTAATGAACAAATTTAGTGGGGGGTGCCTCCTGAAGTGTGGGCGGAATCCAGGAGGGAACAATGCATAATACAGGGGTCCAAAAATAAAAAAATGGCCTGTATTTGCTGGAAAAATGTAAACCAAATGCTTGTCTTGTCACAAGGATTAAAAAAAGTAAGTTTGGTTCTACTTTCCAACGGATTACGGAGATAAAAGACAAATGGTCAATGTCAAAGGTTTACACGAAAGTTTAATCGGAATAATTTGCCCGATTTCTTTCAAAATGGGCTAAATTTGTTTATTTTTCTAAGAGTGGGACGGCCAATATCCACATGTGTCAATTGATTTTTTTCTTGCTATTATGAACCATTACTATCTACTTATATTATCATACAATTAATAACAACTTTTGCCCTGACTCGTTATGGAAAGAGGCCATCAATTCAAACTTCCCATTCTCTTACAATGGCAAATGTTAATAATGGTTAAGATCATACCTTTATAGTTATACTCGATTCATTCTGATAGAATAATAATAATGAGATTTATATAGCACCTTTTACACACGTAGGCGAAGCGCTGTTGCAATTAATTATTTACCTGCCACAAGGAAATCGTCAAACAAATCATTCGCTTCACTAGGTCGGCAGCCCGTCAAGCGCACCATCCTATCAGCACTTAGATTGGTAAATATTCCCTAACAGTACCCGAAATATCGCTTGGTTCGACGAGGCAAGTGAGGTGAAGTACCTTACTCAAGGGTGAACCACATTGGCCACAGCGGGGTCGAACCCCAACCTTCAGATCATTAGTCGGCTGTCTTTTCCCACTAGACCATATGTGACCCCCGTACCATTCTTGCGGAGGTGAAAAAATCAATGAAGGCGCAGTGACTTTTGTTAATTCATGTTATTGTGAGCAATGTTTTAAAGCCTGAAATACACTATAGTGCGTTTCCATACATGATGAAATGTGTCCAGGGTGGGATTGAGTTAACTGACCGGTGTCCTCGAAGATAATAATCCCGTTGTGGCAAGTGCATTTTGATTCTTTCATTTTCCCGTAGAAGCTAGGTTGACCCCTCTCCGACTTATTGGAATAGGTCCAAAACTCCAGAGGACGAACGTATCAACGCGAATCGGCTAAAAAAAAGGTACTGATCATATTTAGCAAGAAAAATATTTTCAATTGCACAGTTTTGGGCACTTGGCCGTATAAAATGTTTGCTATTGAATTTTCCGAGCGTAGGACCTTTTGTTCTCTGAGAGTCGAGATTGTCCAAGAGGATTGATGTGCTTATTGTGGATGTTAAACTGATATCAGACTAATCAAAATAGCAATGTCATATAAATGTGCGAATATTCTTTATTCCTAATGTTATGTGCGAATGTAAATGTTTGAATGAGCGAATATCCGAATTTGGGAATATCGGAATGGCTAAGGATCACCATGCTAATCCTGATCATTTACTGAACGCTCTGACAATCTGTCGAAGATTTCATGTTAAAGTTCACTATCGTAGTGCCGACGCACCAACTAAGTAATGTCTCAAGCCTGGACTCCGAACATGATTCGATGTCTAAAGCTGATGTCATGGCATTGTGGCGCGATGATTTTGATTGCAGAACAATGCTAAACAAGGCGGGGTATTGCGGACACTACACCTTAAAAGACCGAAAATCACTCTAAGAACCATTTAGGTAAAAATCTCATCTATTTGGAGTTGATTTTTTAAGTCTATTGTAAAGAGCTCTTACGCTTTTAGCATGTACAACATATTCATAATTGTTATTTCTATTTTTTTGCAGCGGATTTTGTGTGGACAAAAAAAAAACACGTGAAGACACGGTAAATGCTTGGTTGCATACAACTCCTGAAGAGTATCAAGACTTAGAGGACCAAGATTCTTTCTTTCACAACAAAACAGAACTAGTATTCAATAAACACGGAGTGATAATTGTGTTTACTGAACTAAGACGGGAAAATTACGTTTTAATTATTATTAGTATGCATTAAAAGGTGATTTCCGTGCTCGGAAGCTCGTACTATAATACACGCTCCCGTTCAGCATTTGGATTGGACGTGTTTGAGTAATTTGTATTTCAGTTACTTTGTATGCAATAATTGTTGAATATAATAGCGATCATCTGGGCATGTCAATTCCATTAATGTGTACAAATGCATGTCTGATAACAAATATATTTGTTTCATATTTTGTGGCATACAATTTCTATGACAACACCGCATAAAATTGTATTTCTTAAGTATTTCAAGTATTGTATTGTTAAAATTTTTAATCAATTCAATCCATTGGCTAACTTTAAGTAACCCTGACAAATATAGAACTGAAAATTCTTAAATTTCCTCTCTACAGTAGCTTTGCAAATTGACCTCATCAGATCACAAGAAGCGAAAATAGTATTCTGGTTCCAGATGGCATGCAATATTTGGAAAGGCGCGAACCTAAGGCCAATATTCAGACTACCAATTCCTAATTGGTGGTATTGTATCCAGTGGATGTTGCTACTAGTCGCTCTTGCATTTTTGGCCAGGTGTCATGTGGCCCTAAACGATTCAAGCGCTGACAGTTTATCCAAAAATGTGACGAATTTAGATACTAAGTCTACTTTTTGTAATCTGATGGACAATGATCCACTCTTGGCAAACAACAAAGAAAGCATCAATAAAATAGAATACAAGACATCTAATGGGTCATATGAAAATCATAGTGACTTGGAATCACCTATTACTTCATCAGTCAGCGAGAGCAATCCTGAGACAGACTTTGACCCGCACGGTAATGCTATCTTTTTGGAGGAATGCGATAATGATACTTATAATGTTTCTTACACTCCTATATTATTTCATGCAAATTTGACCAATGTTAAAAGGCAGGGCTGCAAAATGGACATCGTTGTACAAAACAAGAAAGGTATATCAGTGAAAGTGTTACATTCAGGCATAACTACTACTTACACCTATCTGTATGTCAAAAAGTTAGGCCAACAAAACCTAGATTGCTGGAATAATTCCAAGTTAATTTTAGTTAACGGTATTGCATGTATTGCAGTTCTTTATGGAAACAAATTTAGACTGCACTTGCGTTATACCGATGTAATACTTGAGATCAATGCCATAGATGATCAATTGTCAGCATGTCCAGATATCATAAGTACCCAGAACCAAAACGAAACAACAAATTGCAATATGATTGGATACTTGGGTTTGGTGAAATTGAACATTACAATGTTTCAATATGAATATGATGGGGAGTATGTCACGGTAAAAAAAAGACGACGACGGCAACGGCATAAAGTGGAATTATACAATTTAGACATTACCTGCCCAAAATCGTGTACATGTAGTCTGGGATATAGAGAATGGCTTACTGAGTGTTCTTATACCAGCGAGAACAATACCAAAACTGAAAAATATCTGATTGTGTATGAGCAAAATATTGAGGGTTTGTCTATCAATAATACTACTACGAGGGGTTTTGCACGTTGTGAAGGAACGCGCATTTCAGGGACTTGACAAATTAAAAGTATTGATACTCACGAACAACAATATCCAGACTCTTTTGCAATCGATTTGTCAAGATTTACCGATGTTGAACATTGCAATGCTGGGCAACAACCACATGGTAATGATAAATTCTCATTTATTTGGTGGTAAATGTGCAATGGATTTATATAAGCTTCACCTGAATGACAATGATATCAAATATTTGGCACATGATGCATTCAGAACTCTTGGAAAGGTGTGGGAACTCAACTTAAGTAGCAATAAGTTGACTTGCTTATCGCCTGACATATTTCTGTCACTGAAGGTTTTGGAAATCCTCCACCTGAGTGGCAATGAGCTGGTCTCATTACCACATGATGTGTTCACATCGCTAAATAAGATGCCTTACCTTGACTTGAGTGACAATAGGTTAGATGCATTGCCATATGGCTTGTTCGAATCGTTGAAGTTGACTTTTCTTGACCTGAGTAACAATATGCTAGTTTCATTACGTGACCTGTTCATACACATTAAATCAAGGTGGCTGGCTGAGCTCAACCTAAGCAGAAATAGGCTTGCATCATTGACGAGTGACTCGTTCAACGCAACCCTGGGGTTATATATCCTCGACCTGAGTTGCAATAGACTAGTTTCATTGCCATACGACGTCTTCGCGGCGCTAAGGGAGATGGTTTCAATAAACTTGAGTGCCAATGAGTTGGTGTCATTGCCAGGTAGTGTGTTTAATTCAACAACGAAATTGATTACCCTCGATTTGAGTGATAATGCGCTACAGGCATTGCCCCGCAACCTGTTCGAAGCACTTGGGGAATTGCGTAACCTCAACCTGAGTATCAATAATATAACCGTCTGCCAGCGCGCGTATTTTCCTCACTACACCACTTACAATCACTCGACTTGAGTACAAACAATTTGACTACATTTTCTGATAACGTTTTCAACTCCCTTCATTCATTAACAAATCTCGATTTACGCAAAAATAAACTTATACGATTGACCAGTACTTATTTTGAACAAATGACCAATCTATCCAAGTTGGATCTATCTCAAAACGATATCAAAAGTGTTTCTGTCGATGCTTTTACCAACCTGACTGAGTTATTACACCTCAACTTGAGTCAAAATAATTTGACTAAACTGCCATCTTTTGAAAATTTGAGGCAGCTGAAAGTTCTTGACTGTAGTGAAAACAATATTAGCGAAACAGAAGCCAAACCATTTTGTGGGCTGAAAAACATACAATATCTATCAATAAGCCATAACAATTTGATGGAATTATCGCCTTACACTTTTAACAATCTCTCAAGTTTGATGTCTTTAGATTTGAGCTCAAATACTTTGAAAACATTACCTAGTCTCATTTTTCACGATCTACAGAACGTAATAGTTTTAAATTTGTCTCACAATTCCATCAAAAGCATTGATGCTGGGGTATTCAGTAACGTCAATCTTACTATTGACTTGCGAGGAAATGTTATGTACCAAGTAACCCAAAATTCCTTTGTTAACTTGCCAAATTCTTCCATCGTGTTAGTGGACAAATATTCCACGTGTTGCTTCATCGATTCTGATGAGCAATGCATATCTATGAAACCACGTCCGGAACATCTGACATGCAGAAGAATGCTGGACAACATAGGAATCAGAATTTCAATATGGCTGCTGGGATTGTCTGCAATTGTGTTTAACGTAGGCGCGTTTTTTGTTCGCTTTCGAGAAAAAGAAACAATGAGCTCTCAAAAATTCCTCATTCTAAATTTGTGCTTGTCAGATTTACTCATGGGTGTCAACATGCTTCTCCTTGCGGGAGCTGATGCCCATTACGCCCACTTTTTTCCGTCTTATGTCGAAACATGGAAAGACGGATTTGTATGCAACCTGGCAGGGATTTTGTCAACCGTATCAAGTGAAGGATCCGTATTTTTTATTACTTGGATAAGTATTGACCGCATGCTAAAAGTCAAATCTCGGTATCTTTCTGGCACGCGTCGGGGTTTAAAATCTTTTAAAATCGGTGCAGCACTACTTTGGTTGTTCTCGCTCATGCTTGGTGTCCTACCTGTTGTATTGAATCGTTCTCTGCAGATAAATGTGCTTGATATCTCTGAAGTTTGTACTGGCATACCAATTGTGAGGAAACAGTTTTCAAAAGAGGTTAATGAATCGATTCAAGTACCCGTTTGCCCATTTTCTGATACACCCATACGATCTATTGACGATTCAACTTATCCTATAACATACTTAAGTGGCATTAATATTACATCACACAAGTCTGATCAAAATGTAAGCTATCGCAGATCAGAAATCACAGGCAGTGGGCCCGCTGAGTATTTTTCAATCGTCCTTTTCGTTGGTATTAATCTTTTGTGTTTCACAGTGGTGGCATTTTGCTACATGCGAATTTTCATTTACGCAAAAGGAGAATTTAGAAAATCTACTCGAACGCAAACCTACAAGGAAGAAATACGGGTGGCTAAAAAGATGCTTCCAATAGTGCTCACAGATTTCTTTTGTTGGGTACCGTTATGTCTGGTATGCATTCTTGCACAAAGTGGCGTAATCGACGAAATTCCCCCAGAAGTTTATGCATGGACAGTGGCATTTATTTTGCCCATCAATTCATCTATTAATCCATTTTTGTACACACTTTCTGGGTACTTTTCAGATCGCTTACAACGAAGACAAGAAGAACAAACTGTCACTGAAAATATTGACTTGCGGGTGCGATAACGTTAAAGAGACACTGGCAGTGGCGTAGCTAGCATGTTCGGGGCCCGTAGACAAAACATCAACCGGGGCCCTAGGTTAGCACGATTCATCTTGCTTCTTCACCGGGTAGGGCCTACGGCGGTCCGGAAAGTGTGTAGTCTGTGTCACAGACTCTGAAAGATATTATCTAAATTAGCACTGCGCGAGAGATTAACGTTATCAGTCCGTCATAGCGAATGCACGCAAATGAAACTAAATCTCAAATATCTCCGGAAAACGAAGGGGTTCTATGGAGATTTATACATCAGAGGGTCCGTTACTATGTTTTGTTTTGGATATATATCATAATTGGGTCTGAACCTATAGAACCTAGCGAGAAAATTGAACGTTTTTGTCGGGTACTTCGGTGCTCGCAAACACGGAAAAGTGAACACGCGATCGCTACGGGCCGTATCCCTTTTTCCCACAATGCCTTTCGGTATTATTCCAGTCTTGGGAATTTTTTCAAACGCTGGGCCAACTTTTTTTTTTTCAATTTTAGAAACAGGATATACGTACTTACCGGACCGCCGTATTCACCGGGTTCTTCACAGTGGATGCGACTTTTGTATGGTCCTTCATCATTTTCCACTTTTATTTTATCGTTTTCCTTTTTTATCATAGGCCACCTGGCTTAAAATGCAAGCAGCCTATGTAAAAAGACACAATGATAAAAGTATAGGCCAGATGCATGACAAATCGTGCTACCTGCAAAACACAGGCTGAAACACAATTTTATTAAGGTAACAATTGGAATCACTGTAATTTAACAATAAAATGTTGCTAAAATGTTTATGCCCAGAACAAAGAGTGTTGAAAAAAAGAAAGACTCTATACCACTTAATTATTTTTATAATAAGTTTTGCGTTTGTTCGTTGAGATTTGCCTTAATAAATGTAACTTGTTATCAATTCTAATGCAAATTTAGATTCAAAATTAAAACTGTTCGAAGGAAACCTTGGACCAACAGATATCATTCACGTTTGTAATTTAAAGAAAAAATGTTAACTCGATAATACATCTGAATGAAAATTAATGAACAAGAGCTTACATGATACCTGAGAGGTCCGCCATCCAACATCTTGAAAATTCTCTCTTTCTCCAATCTCTTAGGCCTAGGGCCCTTTACTCTCCGGGGCCCAATTCCCCATTTCTGCAGAAACTAGTATTAGACTTCAAAGGGACATGGTCCGATCGGTAATAGCCCCATTCCCAGATAATCCCAATTTTAGTATTTGAAGAAAGCTAATATTTGTTTGTCATTTACCCTTAGAAATCTTAGGGCTAAAGGATGTTTGGTTTGGATGTTATGAGCGAAAATGTGCCCCATTTTGGTCGACCAAAATTAATTTTACACAGCTCTTTGGGAATTACAAAATCACGTTTTTAGCTCTCACATCCAAATGATCGAAATATCGGAAATTTTACAGATGGGGTTTTGGAGTGAAGGTCATTCTATCAAGATGAAAACTTTATATACTTATATCGGGTTGCCCCCCCCTTTAATGAATATCTTTCAGACTGAATGTGCCATTGCATCAAATACTGAAAGAAGTGGGTCCAAAATTAGAGAAAACACAAGTCATCTTGGGCCCATAACATGTGTCACTGGATCCACGCTTAACGATAGTAACGCTTTAGTCTTCAAGTGCCCTCCAGAACTTATCTATAGAACTTTTGGGGCCCCAATTCCTCATTATTTTAGAAAAACTAGTGCAGGTCAGAATTTGCCATTGGGTCAAATAGGCCGAGAAGGGATCCAAAATTTAAGTGCAGAATAACAAACCACAGCGAGACCCATAACGAGGGTTACTGAATCCAATGCCATTATGATTTGGTATCTAGAGGCCCTGGTAAATGGCCCACAGTAATTTTTAAATGCAGACTTGAATACATTGACATTAAGATAGACTGATAGAGCCTCTCGCGTATCGGTATCATGCAGGCTAGAAGGGGCCCCAGAGTTAATAAATGCAGCGTGATAGCATTAGGCCTTGTTTTGAAAAGCAAATCTTATAATTTTTGTTCGCCCTCTCTCTCTCTCTCTCTCTCTTTCCTTCTTTTTTTCTCTCTTTTCTCTTACTTTTTTCGCTCTTTCTCCATCCGGTCACTCTTTTTCTGCAATCTCTTGGGGGCCCCTATCCTCTCGGGGCCCGTGGACTTTGTACACTCTGTCCCTATGGTAGCTACGCCCCTGGACACTGGCACATTTGAAAAATAGTGCGCCCTCTAGAATTTTAAAATCGATATTTTTGCATGGTTGTAAAGTTTTTATATACATTAGCCTTCACCTGAAATTATTAAGCTCACATCAGCGTGCTTATGGGTAAACAGAAGTCGCCGGCGACATTAATACTGCAGACGACGCGGAAATGGCGTGTAACACAAGAAAACACACGCTAGAGTTGATTTTCACGGCATGCACCTTGTTTGACCGGTTGTGACCTTTGTAATTTTTAATATCGATGAGTACGAGTCTATGATATTCATGTAATAGACACATTTGTTGATTAAAGTTACGGCAAACTTAAAAGTTAGCCAACAATATATATCAATTTCAGTTACAATAATCAGCATAGAGAGCTCGATACCTTGCAATGTACGCCATTCCTTTTATAGGCTTTTGACCAGGCGGTGGCGGCCAAGCCTCATTCATTATACCAACTCACCAAAAATGTCAAAAGAAATTACAACAATACGGAGTGCAAACCACAAACCAATTTGGGTGCTTTGATGTGGGTTGGTCATGGGTGTTCCCATGACCCACATACGACCTCATCCTCGTTCGTTATTAATACAAAACAAATCAGAAATAACCCTTCCAGTGGAGTTGATTCTTCATCTCCAACGGTTTTGGAATAAGAAAATATTCCTTAACAACATATAAAAAATTCAGAATTTTTCGTCAAGATTTCACTTTTACGTGTTAAACCAATGGCAACGTCTGAAATTGGGATTTCTTGGCCGCCCTCCCTGCTTTTGACCATAAAAAGAGTGTACACCCTATTATTTAGCGGTATTATGGGTACCCTTCCTGCGATTATGACATGCCACTCTCAGTTTTCAATTCACAAAATCAATGTAGCATTTGTTTGATCAATAATTATTTTATTTTCTTTGATTGTTGTGTAATGGCATAAGAAGTGTGCACAACTTTCTTGGATTGGTCTTCAAGCCAATCTCCCAATTCTTGACAATTTGGTTCAATTTAAATCGGGGCTTTTTACTAGTATGTTGCCGATGATTTGTATATATGGCGTGTGAATAAGGCCATAATACGTGGTTCAATACATATTTTCTCTATGAATTGTATAGAAATGTCAAATTTAATATCGTATATTACTGCTCGTGTACGTCTTTTTGGCAAGAATTCCATATGTCCCCCCTTTAAAGTTCTACGTATAACAATTTTTGTTTTAATTTTTGGCCTTAGGGTTAGGGTATTTGTTAGTGTAAGGCCATAAATAAAAGTTTGTTTTCCTGTAGATGTAAAGGCGGACATATGGAACTCTTTCCGTGTTTTTAATAATAAAGCAGCAAAAGCACATTATCTTAAAACGCACCCCTATTTCCCCCTTTTCCCAAGATTGTTGCACGCTTGTTGATAATTGGCTAGTACTAAGACGGTAAGGCTCGAAATTGTTTATTTATCACAAAAAGAAATTTTTGTCATTATAATTCGGATCCCAGATTGTACTCAACGTCCCACCGAAACACCAAACTGCAGTGTATTGTTTAGGAAATAGCGCCATCTCACGAAAATGACCTTAAATTTGACCTACATGACCAGACAGAAAATTTGATAGATGAGCTTGAACACGTACACAATTTAATATTGGCGTTTCGCTGCCATTGAATTAGATTCGGGATCCCCGAATTAAATTACAGTCTCGTGACAAAAAGCACACAATTTTGATCTTGTTAAAGCTAGTTGCCAACAGATAATCTTTCTCTCCTCTCTTTCTCTCAAAAAGAAATGAAAATTGGTGGCCACTTCTAAAAATGTTTGGGATTGCTGTTAAGTCTGACCATAGATTTTCCTGACTATATTTTTTACTATATTTACATTAAAAATAGTCAACTAGAACTAAAGATAGTCACCTAGAAATCTCAATTTCCAAAGTTTTGAGATGATCGGAGTTTTCGTCTTTGATGCAGTAACATTTATGTTGTATATCACATTGCCATAGGATACTGTGTATAACAAAATTTCCGGATCCGGACTTTTTTAAACAAAGATTGATTTTTCCTATATGAGAACTCGATTTGAGCTTAGCTACATTGTAGTTCACACAGTGATTAATATTATGGACAAGCATTGTTGTAACATGTAAAACAACACCATTTGTTCGAAATTTGAGGGCGCCCTCATCGGGAAATCTCTGAGTCGGTCTTTAAGTAAATATGAGTACAAGTCTGTGGGCCTTGTGCCTGTTCGGGGTAGTTATTTTGCATCACACATTGTGTTTTGGTATTTCGGTGCAGTCAGTTCAAAATGTCCAGCACATGTTTTTTTTTAATCAAAGTAAAGGACAATAGAAATGTCTAAAAAGATACTAAATCGCGGGCAACAACTCTATGTAAGGTGCCTCCAATTAAAGGCGGACTCTGATATTTCTGGCCTATTTTTTCTGAATCATGTTTTAAACATCTCACTGAATCGAATCATATTAACATTTTATTTCACGTATGGAAATGATCTCTGATTAAAACAATACATATTTCGTTTGGGGTATTACATTTGGTGTAAGGTGCGAAAAAGAGTCAGGAGAACATTTTTTAAAGTAATACCAATTTATAAGGGCAGAGTGTAGCTAAAATTTTGATTTGATTTCCAATAAAGCGCAGGTAAATGTGTTAGACGTTAATTAGATATGTATATATTTAATTTACTAATGTATTAATTAATATTGGGCTTTGGAACTTTAAGATTGAGGGAAAATGTTTACGAATTAGTCAAAATTACCAAAATTATCAATATGTCACTATGTAATATCACCGATGATATCATGTTGATAACCTTACCGCTCTATCGACCCAGCTATTATGTTAACCACAACAGCGGGTGGTATTCTCGTATATACTACTGACTCATAAATGAAATCATAAACTAAATGGAATCATATACCATTGATGAGTTGGGAGAATGTAAACCCCCATTCCGATTTCCAAGGCATTTGATACAAATTGGACTCAAATTATTGTTGGAACCCCTTTTGACAGTTTAGCATGCAGTGTGTCCAAACTCTATCATTACTGACATTTGGCTAAAATTTGATTCAATTTTTTTATATTTATTCAAAACTTTGTCAATAAAAATGATCAAAATTGGCCACCATTTGATATGTTATGACTGATGTTAAAACGTATGTATAAAATTTTTCATTTGACATACATTTTGACATATGCCAAAACAACATCAAAGCAGTGTCATTTTATTTTGACAAAGTTTTGATAGTGTCAAAAAGTATCCAAATTTGGCAAGGGTTGAAGGCCTGCCAGCGGTAGCGATGGCATGTGCACATTAAATTCATATGGATTGTATATTTTATTGTACATTCATTTGCTGTCCACAGTACTGGCTGTTCAGGCTGCTCAAACAAAAGGCACGAAGCCAGTAGGCAGGAAGCCTCGAAAACAAACACTTAAAGTGATAGGAGGAGATTTTTTTCTCTCAAATTGCACTTGATCGGTGAAGACCACAAACTGAGAACGTTTGGGCAGGTTTACAGTGGACAAAACAAGCAGGAAAGAAAACCTCAACCCTTGTTTTGGACTTGCCTGCTATCCTAATCGTCCCTAAGGAAACCATGTCTTTAATGTCTGTCGTGCACGACAGAAATTAACTAGATCACATCTTATTAAATAAGACTACGTATTCGCTTTCACTTAGGTGTGATCTAATACATTGGTAAGCTTCTCTCTGGAAATGTCTCATGTCTCTTTAAAAACCTAAACATTAAAAAGTGCCAAAATGTAAAAAAAGTTACACACTGTGACATAAGATGCTAATAACATAATGTCATCTAACATTTTACAACCGAGACCATTATTGTGTTTTTGATGACTCTTAAAGTTAAGCTTCTAAAGTCACTGAATTCGTTATTAATGTTTAATGTGTATGACAAGGTCAGGGGCGGTCACCAGACCTGAGCCTCATGTGTTGGGGGGGGGGCGATGCTGACCAACTTCAGAGGCGGATCCAAGATTCCTCAATAGAGGGGGCGCAAGAGCGGGGGGGGGGGGGGGAGACAACCTACTGCGTCTGATGGGCGCCCACACAGACCCATTATTCCATTCTCTTTATCCCCTCCTTCCCCTTTTCTTCTCTCTCCTTTCCTCTTTTCCCTTCTCTTCTCTTTCCCCTTTTTCTTCTCTTTGTCCCATCCACTTCCGTCTTTCTCTCCTCTTGTCCCCATTTTGGCTCTTCCGTCCCCATTTTAATTGTCGGGGGGGGGGGGAATCTGCCCCCTGACCCCCCCCCCCCCCCCAGGTGGTTACTCCACTGGGCAAGAACTGCAATTTATCTCCAGTCCTATTTGGTATATCTATAGACTTCATTTTAAAGGATCAGCTCCTTGACGACTGGTTATCAGTGGTGCAAAGACTCATATTTTGGATCCTAGTCTTTGCCATGACCTCGGTGTCATAAACATGAAATGAAAAAAGACCTAAGCTTTCAAGAAAAGATCTTAAGATCAGTTCTTCATCAACAAGAAGTAAAATCAAATCTATATAATTAAGTTGTCAAATATCACGTGTCCACATTGGATGCAGGTTCTTTCCGTGAAGAGTTTGGTACAATTGTGTACTGTTTAGTGTCCACCGGCACTATTGATGCTGAGCCACATTGTAAATCCGTGGTACTAACAGATGAATGCAATTCACCCAGAGAGCAACCCAAACCAAAGATTTCCAGAGCAACCTTGACAGTACTCTGCGTCTTGTACATCCAGCAAGGTAATTCGCAGACGTTATGTGGAGGGGTGGTGATCGCGTTAATTCTTGGAAATGTCCGCGAGTCGATTTCACACTCTTCTCATAGCACCTATAATTTATACAATCATATAGGCCTTGGCCTGAAGTTTCAAAATTGGTGTTAATTTTCCGCCTTGTTGACATCGTAACTTTGTTAGGCGGCTTGTGAATGGCTACATTTTTAACAGAGGTATGTCAAACACCGTTCGACCAACATTAATGACGTTTGATGAGAAGTTCCGCTGGGACATTCCAGCGAAATCTATGTTCTAGGATTTTTGAATTGTTTACCATGGCCCTTTTATAAGCCCTTTTTCACTGAAAAAAACACCTGCAAGTTGAAACGTGCAAATCCCCCTGGCTTTTTAGTATATGAAATTGAAGGTTTTCTATCAAATGTTGACTACACCTACCCAGGGTTTATGACCATACACCATTTGAAGGTATTTGACATTGAATGAGCCCACATGACCTTGAAATTACTTTCACAATTTTCGGCACTAAATGTTTACCACACCCACCAAGTTTTATGATCATATAAGCATTTAGAGGGATTTGACCTTGATTGACCTTGGATAACTCCAGATGACATGGAAATGACCTTGGGAAATGTTGGTATCAAATCTTGATCACACCCAACCGGATTCATTACCATACAACCATGTGTAGTGAGTTGGCCTTGGATGACCCTGTATGACCTTGAAATGACCTTCAAAACCTTCGGCATTGAAAGTTGACCACACCCACCAAGTTTCGTCATCCTACCACATGTTTAGTGATTTGACCTTGCATGACCCTGAGTGACCTTGGATTCATCTTAAAAAATAGTGGTACTGAATGTTGACCACACCCACAATTGTCAAATTAGTTCATTTGCATCAAAGAATACCCCTTTAATTGGCCCACGTGCCCTTTGACCCCAATTATGATTCACACAACATAACCTCTCACCACAATCGGAGTATATCACATATGAACCTTGGGCCAGTGGTTCTGATCAAGTTCTTCTGGCTGCAATTGGCCCACGCGTTTGGGCAGGAGAAAACGAATTACATCAAAATTAATGACAGAATGCCCATTGAATCCACCCACATAACCTTTGAACCCAATCTGCGTACACCTCATATGGACCTCGGGTCAGTGCTTATACCATGGAGTTATTTACTAAAATAACTCCATGCTTTATTTTACTAACCAAATTTGTTGATCGTAGCACTTGATTTGTGGCAGGAAAACGAATGGATAGATTTTCAAAGAATGCCCCTTTAATCGGCCCACATGACACAGGGTTCACGTGTACATAGAGGGCTGATTATTTATTCAAAAATGATAAACGAATTCGAAGACAAGATCTAGCAAAATCGGTCAAAAATCCAAAATGCAATAAATGATCAGAGACTAACCCTGTGATGACCTCTCACCACAATCGGAGCATAGCCAGCGGTTCTTCTGATCAAGTTTGGCTGGCACAGATTAAGCAGTCGGCGATCATCTCGTCTGGTAGTCAATCGTTGTCTTCCTGTAGATTTCCGTGGCCTCAAATGACCCACCTCTCGATGATGTTTGAGGATTTTACAGACCGCACTCTGCGATATCCCGAGGAAATCAGCGCCTTTGGCTCGTTTGTACCCTTCCCATGGATTCACTTCACCTGGCTAGTTGGGACTCATTATATAATAATTCACCTACTCTAATATGATTACTGAGGCGTTCAAATAGAAGTACGTTTTAAGATTGGTCTGGTAAGAATTATTCCAACTTTATGGGCAACAGTGTATTTATTATTTTGATAGGTGCATATGAAAAAAAATTAGTATACCTAGGTGTTGTATGAATGCCTAATTATTATATTTTTAAATTGATGTTACAATGTGATATACTACACACTTTATTTGATATGCAATTTGACAAGTTATAATAACATCATATAAATATTATTTTGATAGGTGCATATGCAAAATGAGAATATAAAGAGAGTATTCTGTCATAAAAGACAAACCATTGCCGTGAACAAACCTATTGAGTATCTACTGACCTTTCCGTTAGGATAATCTCAAAGACGATAATGAGAAAATGTCATGATTTTATCAACAAAGATACTCAATACCGTTCAATATGACATCGATAAGCACCACCTTTTTAAATGCTGTTATATGCTGTAAGCCATTCTATACTAGCTAGACACCTCTATACTAAGAACCCTGTATAACTAGCTGTCACATAAAGGTTCACCGCTGACCTTAATAACAAGTTATGGTTTAACCATTCAAGAACCACTCATGATGTAAGAGACTCGAGGACATTTCCTAGAAAGAAGCTCCCTCATTTTTTTCGAACCCGAGTTTTTGGCCCTTGGTTTTGTGAATGTTTAGCATTTTATTAGACATCCCTGACGTGATAGGCCGAATATACGCTGTCGTATGTAATAAGATCGATTAATATGATGATTTAAGGAATTTTCTTTCTCGCACGACAGAAAAAAATCAAAGCATGCTTTTCTCGAGGGACGATTTACGAGAGTCAGACAAGTTCAAACATAGTTTTGGTAACCAACAAGTAAAAAGAAAACCAAAAACTACGTTCCAAACAGGTGTTGGTGTCCTTTTTTACTTGTTGCTTTGCTAAGCTTCGAAACGTTTCTCGTTATATGTTCTTCAAAAACCGTTCCAGTCGCAAATTGAAATTCATATCCTCACAAATCT
The DNA here is from genome assembly GCA_023653785.1 of Ophioderma brevispina. Lineage (NCBI taxonomy): Eukaryota > Metazoa > Echinodermata > Ophiuroidea > Amphilepidida > Ophiodermatidae > Ophioderma > Ophioderma brevispina. The sequence continues at coordinate 57,222 of JAMKCH010044407.1, forward strand.
CCTCCTTCCCTTAAGATGCCTTTTGGAAACACTCTACGGTATCGCTTCGCTGCCCCGCTGCAAATTCATTGGGGAAGTTTGCTGTAGATACTCGGAATCGGATGCGGAGCAGGTAAGGGTTTACAATGGGCAGGTTAGTATAAAATCATTCCTAAGATATACCCCAATACAGGCTCTTGTTTCATACCATTTTAACTATCGAATTTCTCCTGGATATATTTTTTGAGGCAGTGCCATTGTTATTTGAAAGGAAATAACTGCAGGATTGCCTCAAATTAACTTTAATAGGCATTAGCCAGCTGAAGACCACCAGTTATTGTTGCAATGTCTGTGTTTTCATCTTACCACTTTACCAAAAAAAAATGGGGAGAAAAACGTTGGGTCTTTTTTAACAAAAAAAAAAATAATGTAATAATCAGCAAATCATTTTTGATGGGGTTTACTCATTTTTCATAGGGAATTTCCGTTATTACAAAATACCACTTATTACGATAATACATAGCAACGAGTCCTGAACCGTAAGTATTGTACATCCCCGGGAGGGAGGCTTTTCTTAAATAGGGAGTTAAAAACACACCAGATTCTATGGATTCAATCTGGAATACTAGAATTTAGCGCTAGAAAGATGGGTGTTTATTCACAAAGTGCAAATTGAATTTTACTCCAGCCCAAACTATGGAGACACCCCTAAATAAACAACCTACCATTAAACAATAAAATTTTATCAATAACCCCCCTGTACATACCCCTACAATTTTAACCACTAAAACAGTTAAACCCACCTGCTAAAAAGACTGTTTGTTAATTAGCCGTGTGCTTTTCCCTTGAGTAGGAGCATACACAGTTGAGTTACAGTAAGCTCTGTGTCCAAGATTTAGGCTCCCCATTTTTGCAGCATCTGTTTTGCTCAATATTGATTGACTTAAAGCTACCAGTTATTGACAACAAACAGAAGTTAACGCCCTTGAAAGAATTGTCATTGTTATTACTTTGCCAACTCTAAACAAGCAGTATAAACGACAGCTGTAGGTCTGTCCATTATCTCATTATTCAGAGATTTCCTGATAGAAATGATTGTGTGCACCTAGTGTATTTGCATTGTAATTTCTAAGAGGCTTAGTAGTAAGCGATGTTGAACAAGGTCCGGGCAGTGCAGAATGCCACTATGCAGGTCAATTAATTCAAGTGTTGATTCATTCTTTAATTAAAAAGAGTTCCCTTATGTTCAGTCTTCCCGTTTCTACGTGGTAAATAGGGGATTAACGATCTCTCATGTTTTTGATCAATGTCACTCCAAAGCGACCGTTACACCAACTACCAACAATGTTTCGTCGCGGGGTTTCCTTTCGCGATTTTAAGTCTGGTGGCTCGCCCAAGAAACCTTGCATGTGACCCTGTGCAAGAGTCCACACACAATATTTTGATGGTTTCTAGGCCAAGATTACCTACTGATCTAAATCTGGAATGATGCAACCGGAGGTAAAATTTGTAAATGCTTCGTAATGGGTTAAAAGGTGTATCGTCCTGTTCATCTGGGTCGTATGGATTAAAAAAAGGTATAGTTTGCTATATCTAGGACCTTTACTTTTTAACCCCTCCAGTCTAAAATGGTTTTTTTGTTTCAAGGTCATCTGTGTGTTAAACAATTTAGAATGCACAGATTCTTTTCAAATGGGCTCATTTCTTCATTCTGTTTGATATTAATGTCAATATAGGTTACACACTTTGTTGGAAATTTGTGGTATAGATAAGGGGAAATAATGGAGAAGGGTCCACAAGGTCTATGGGGGTTAATCTTTTAGTCTCTGTTGATACCTACAATGATTGACATGAGGTAATGTTTTATTTTCTGTTTTAACATTCCCATACGAACAATTTGAAACCAATTTGAACCAAATCGGCTCGTTGTAAATATTTAATGCCCATGATGACCTTGAACAATCTTTGTCTGTAGTGTAACACAAAAGGTTGCAGGTATAGCAAACTAATACCTTTTTTTAAACCTTATGCCAAGATAAGCACTTCTATACATATTTCAAATCCACTTGAAACATTTACAATTTTACCCTGTTAATTACCCCTTCCCTATCTCCATGCTCATGATGCCAAAGTGGCATCACCAGATTTGGAATCAAGCAGGTCAATGTTGCTAGAAACCATCAAAACAATTTTGTGGACGCTTGCGCAAGTCATATGGGTCGCGCACCGGACTATTTATCTCTTTTTCTAAGCTTCAAACCATCATGACATGTCACAAGAAGGTTTATATACTAAATATCTAGCTCTGTAACGGTACGTACCAAATCATTTTTGATACTTGCGAAATGGCTGAGAAATTCACCAAAACCTGATAGGGAGTATTTGTTTTTTCAATCGGGTACAGGCTGGTTTGTGCATGATCTGTCAACTTCTCCTTTAGTGCAGAGATGAAAAACCTCCAACCCGCCCTCAATTCTTAGAATATCCCAATACACACCCACAATAAACCCAGAATCTTCCCCAAATAGGTCGCCCGAGTAGATAAAACGTGCATACCCGCGAGGTCCCAGAGGTCACACTCCTTTTCCGACCTCGCATGCAAACATCTGGTGTTGGCCGCAATCATGCGACGGAAAAAATTCTTCCCTGATTTTTGCCCTAGTGACAGTAGAAAGTGTTACTCTTGCGTCGATCTGCCACCACGTCTTATTTGAATTTGGGAATATACGGCGCAACGATAATCGACGTGTTCTAAAGTTTGTGGGATCGGATATTTTGTGGAAGTGCTGAAATGTGACCATATTTGGAAGTTCGGAGAGTAAATGTATACACTTTTTATAGAGGAGCTCCCGGACGTATCTCCGTTATTCATTGCATCGTTTGGATGGCCCCTTGCGGGGAGATTTAAATCGAAGTTTTTGCATTAGAACTTCATCAATAACACGAAACTTTCAGTAGTTTTCGATAGAATTTGTGAGGTTTATTTGGGTGAAATTTCTCCAGTGCGTGACCAGCTGTGGGGTACGTATCGAATTACTTTGTCTTAACGACGCATTAGAAAAACACGTAGTACGGGAAACTGTGTTTACCAATTATGCTCAACTCGGCCCCATTCTATCCGTTATCGGTTGCTGTCAATGTTTATTTGGTATAGCTATTTTCTGTCTAACCAGATACATTAAGACATCAAAGCTAAATTATTTTTGAAATTAATTAGTTCTTAGCGTTATGCTACGTCCTCTGGCAGACTGCATAGAATGCCGCTCCTTTGCTAAATTCCTGAAATGGATGCCCGATTTGTGATTATCCTAATTTTTAAAGAACATTCCACAAAAGCTAAACGTCATGTACCATTACGTGAAATAATATAAAGAGTCCCAAAATGTGCTAGAATGTAAATAAAATGTGTGAATTTTTGGAAATACAACAAATTCTGAATCCCTGAAAATCCTGAAAGCTATTGATATCATTTGATAGAAATCATGATCGCCGAGTAGATAGCACCGTGTGTTCAGTAGCCCCGAAAAAAGCATGATATTTTATTGAGTTTCTGATTGTTCTGAATTTGATATGGATAGTTGGTTGCTACTAAACTGCTTTAAAAAAAAACCGAACCAACCGTGATTGTATCTCTCTTACTCTGAGCTAATGGACGTTATAATTTCTAGAGGAATTTATCGTACTTTGAAGATTCTGAGATTTCTTTATGACCGGAAAAAAGAAACGACACTATCGCTCAGCAGCCAGTATGCCAGCGGTATACACCGTGCTCGTGGTGCATCTTCGCCATCAACCTGTTAGCGATTCCGAGTCTGGAACACTCTCACCAAAGAATTTTTTCATAATTTGTTATGGAAGGGATTATGACATAAACGCTAAGTTAACACATTTTCTAGGAATCTTTGAACTTCCAAGCACAAGGACCACTGACTTACGAAGGTCGCGTCAGGTCTCTGGAAAAAGGTGCGTGAATTAGAGAATGTAATTCAGACCACGATACGGCCTGCTCAAAAAGCACGCTGAGGCTGCAACAAACTTGAACGTTTCTATCATCTCGTAGAAATAACTTTATACTTGTTGGCATGTTACAAAAAAAGATGAAACCCCGGCAAAAGTACCTGAGGAGGTAAAAGAATTCCTGCAGTCCTCATACTGTTGATATAGAGGACCCCAGGATAGAAAGGGCTCACCGGGACGGAAAGATCGTGGAACTGGGAGACCCCGCCATATTTATTGTTAAGATGTTATCTTATCAAGACAAGCGCTTATTGTTTTCCAAGCAAAGAGAAAAACTAGTCAATGTCCCGGCTTTATATAATAGTAGGATCATCTATGACATGTAGCCACAGACCACCAAAAATTGCAACAGAAGGTTTTCTTGCATTGTAATGGTAGTATAAGGTCAGTTGCTAATATAATCCAAAGTTGCACAAAAAATCGAAGTCCCAGAAAGTGTTCAAACGTGCATCAAACAATGGGGGCCGCCATCCGCCGATTTGGGAAACACATAAATCCTCATATCTCTGGCACTATGAGCTAAAACAAGCAGGATGTCATTTCCTACTAAATTCTAGCATAACAAATACATTAAAATGGTTTTATGAAGTTGAGATATAACCTTAACCTCAAAATCCATATGGCCGCCATCCGCCATGTTGAAAAAGTAAAATGCGCTTTGTATCTCTGGTGCCGGATGGGCCCAAATGACAAACAAAGATATCAGTTCCTTCCTACTAATTCTAATAGCATACAAATCCATTAAAAGGGTTTTAATTAAGTTGAGATATGAATCTTTGGCCTCTAA